>JARYGA010038723.1:0-105752 GCA_030545235.1 Helianthus tuberosus
ATACTACCGAGTGGCGTGATCAATGTTAATGAATGTACTACTCCGTTAAACATACCAAATGTCTTTTTCAATGTAAGCATGTCATGATAAATGTCTTTGTAAAACCATGCATTAGGCATACTAAGTCAATATGCCAATAAAATGTCTTTGAAACCAAATGTTAGGTATACTAAGTCAATATACCATAAAAATGTCTCTGAAATAATGTATTATATGTAATATGTAATAAAACGTGTACAATGTCATGAAAACGAAAAGTAAAGTTATGCACATATGCTTCACCCCAAAACATTTGAAAACGTAAAATAGGGGAACTATGTACTCACCTTTGGGTGCGTTTTTATATGTTAACACAATCTCTCAAATTGATTATTCGTCCTAAATTAAATAAGAACGATTTATTTGTCAAAAACCCAAATAAATACATAAGTTTCTCCGATGCTTAGAATTTTCACATAACTTTGAGATTTTCTCGAAAAGTTATTATTTTTATTATATTGGTGTATTTGTATATATATGAGTTCATATATATTTTAAAAACTTTGCGACTTGAACGATTTTATTGGTGACCCTCATCATGTTATAAGCAATATATCTACGATTTGCGCGTCGTAATATATATACTCAAATGTAACATACTAATAATAACGTAATATACATAATCTTGTCAAGTATTAACATGTCATCATACACATATTATAAATCACATAACATCTTGTAACACATAAAACTTACGCATGAACAAACCATTCTAGTGTACATTGAAAAACGCGTATTTTAGTGATTTGGTATCGTTTTTGGGCGTCGGAAGTCACGTATGACTAACCAAACACCAAGTAAACTTAATATAAGTTAAAATAATTATTATTATATCAAAAATATCAGTTTACTTACTGATCTAAAACAGTTTTATAAAAAGCCTTCGAAAAGCCGATTTTTAACCGTTTTACCGCATAGTTTTGCATCAAACGTTACCCTTACCATCCCAAATCGTAACGACTTGATATTTTAACATAACCCATGTTATTTACTGAATAAAATGGTGGTTATACTCATGATAGTGCAGGTCTCACATAAAGCACATAAATCATGCAAATTTCACATATTTTACCACTTTCTAAGCTATATGTACAACATGCAAAGCTATCAAACATATGACAAAGTTTCATGCCATTATAATATACTAAATAATGTTATTTTTAGTGTTTATAATCTATTCTAAAACATTTTTGTCATACAATCATTTTTTTTTATCATTTCTTGAGCTTTAAATCAACATGTATTCTTATGTACAAGTGTCCAAAGCACACTATCATATTATCATCATTTCATATGAATTTAAATGCATCAAACATGTGATTTATTCATGTTTATTTATTGATTTAATTGAACATTCATCATATCATGCACAAATCATCAAACACTTGCATTTTAACTATCATTCAAGAACAAGCAACAACTTAAAAATTCTCAAATATGTCTAATAAATTTTTGGCCATTTACATGTCAAAATACTAACATTATTTCAAATTATAACTCATGATTTAATCACTCCTTTATATCTCTAACATATTTGCACATAATCTTGTTCATGCAAGCAAACATCCTAAACAAGTATTTATCAAGAATCAAACTCAAATCTCATACACACACACACACACACACATATATATATATATATATATATATATATATACAGTTATATATACACACATATATACCACCATTTTTATTTTGTATCAAGACCCATTGCTTTTTAGATTTCAAGTTTGTGAAGAATTCCAAGATTCAAGAGAAACTTCAAATCATCAAGAACAACCAAGAATCAAGTGTATGATTTAAACATAAACTTTATACCTTCAAGATTCAAGTGAGTTTTTGGATGAGATTTTGATGATATGGAGCTTGAAATCACTTGAAAGCACCTTGGAAATTCCTTTGGATCTTCATACCAACTTGAAATTAGCTTGGAATGGGGTTTGATCTTCAAGAACAAAGTTGAAAAGATGAAAATGGTGATGGTGGTGGGGTTTACGATTTGGGAGAGAGGAGAGAGAGAAAGATGGAGTGTAGTGTTGAAATGAAATGATCTTGTATCCAAGTGCCATACTTATAGATCTTCATCTCTCAAAATCTTGTCCACCAAATCAAGCAAGATTAAAAATATAATAAAAATAAAATCTTTGAGATATGGTGTGATCTTGGTGGGTCCTTGTGACCGTGAATATCAAGGCGGGGGGGGGGGGGGGGTAAGTGCAATTTTTGAATGGTAAAAATAGATAACAACAGGTATTTAATTGGATACCGGGTATTTTATCTAGCATTTTAATCCCGGTTTATGGCGTTTTAAAATATTTTTATTATTCTATAAAAATAAACTCACCAAAATATTACTGAAATAAATATCAGTTGCCGAGACTGGCTGCGTTGTATGCGTTTTGCAGTATAAGCACTGTGTTACGCAGTAACACGCGGTACGCGCTTAAACTTTGAAAAATAACGTTTTTAAGCGTTTTAATTTATTTTTCAACACGAACATGATTAAAAATAAAATTTTAATCATAACAGAATATTTTTAGGATTTAAATATTATCCGGGTAGTCACCAACGTTCGTTTAGCAGTTTTGTCGCAAATAGTTCTAAAGTTCGAATAAACATGTTTTTGCCATACCGAATCCTTCGAAACTTATTACTAAGTTATGTAAAGGGTATTTAGGGTAAGTTTGGCTTATGTCACAGTTCCGGAGTGTACGTTGCGTTAAACTGATTATGTTTACGATTTCACTTCCAGAACAGGTTTGAGAGTTCGGAATTGAACAATGATTGAAAACATACTAATGTCTCAAATAATTAAAAAAATATTGAAATTAAAACACCATATTTTATTAAATAAAAAGTTGTTCGGAACAGAACAAAGATTTAAAATACACAGATGTCACATCTTTCACAAAAACTTGTAGTAACTTGGTGTTGTATTTAGTAGGTCTAGTTATCCTTTAAAGTGTGTTTGTTTATTTAAAAATCTCATTCTTAAAGAATTTAGGTGTTTACAACTTATAAACATATTTTACAAAAATGTTTCTTTGTGAGATCTTCTTGTTTCATGAGTGTTTATACACTTGTTTTACCACTAAAAATAGTGTATATTTAAGTAAAAACCAAGACCTTCTAAGAATCACATTTTAAACTTGGTTCTTTTGGAAAACCATTCATAAATCTTAGATTCATAAGTTTACTAGCTCACTTTGGTTATTATTTTACAAGAAATCATCTTTTTGTTCAAGTTCATGCTTACATATGAGGATGATCTTCTTGTGTTAACACATAATCATCCTCTAACTTGCTAGATCATGTGTTTAATCACAATCTAGCAAGATCCTTATGATGATCACCATCATAATCTCAAGTAAACATCAACAAGTATCATACATATACTAAACAACACTATTTCATCAAGATTTCATCATATGTAAGCTTTATGTTCATGATTCAAGATTATGTTCTTTAGTGTTCTTGTGATTTACAACATAATACATCTTTTAACCAACTAAATTTAGGAGTAACAAAGGTTATGAGAGTCTTACTACTAGCACTATGGCTAGGGATGAACACAAGAGAATGAAGGTGACAAAGATGGTGGATAAAAGCTAATGAGAGGGGTCTTTGGAGTTCCACAAGCTTCGCACTTCGTTAGACACCTCCTTACACCCTTGGATGGTCTTGGATTGAATGATCTTGAAGTGAAAATGGTGGTGGTGCGAAGAGGGGTGTTCGGCCGAGAGCTTGGGGAGGAGAGGAAGAGAGATGAAGTGTGTGTTAGTGTGTGAAATGTGATGATCTCTTGAATCCTTAGGCCATACTTATAACCATCACTTCTAAATATTTTGTCAACAAGAGCAAGGCAAGATCTAATATAAAAATAAATAAAATCTTGAGGTATAGTGGTGGTGGTATGGCCGATTACTAGCATTGGGGGGGGGGGAGTCTTAGTGTAACTTTGAGCCAATTAGTTAGTTTATAATCCAAATCCAAGTATATAGTTAGTTAAGTTAGTTACTAGATATTTTAGTGGGTGTTAAGGTGTTCGGGGATCATGACTAGCTCAGAAATAATTAAACAATGTTTCTAGTATAATTTTGGTGTTTCGGGTAGTGTCCGGTTGTTCGGTTAGATACCGGTTCGTTAAAGTGTCAAGTTATTCCGTTTAATGATCTTTATGTTACTTTTTGTGACACTTTTAATTCCCGACACTTAGGAAAACATTCAGGACCATTTTGCCATATTTTTGCACATAACTAGCTTGTTAAAAAGCTGAATTTTGCTGAAATATGCAGAATTCTGCACTTCATGTGGGTTTTAGGCACTTTCCGGCACTTAAACTATCACCTAGTGACGCAGTTTATGGTCCTTACTTCCCTATACACCATACTAGTGTAGTACCTTGTCCCTGGCCCATACTGGGTCTCAAAGCACTGTCTGTCTTTGTACTGAACTTCGTCAGCATATTCCTGTTCTATCCGTTAACTGTGCTAACTGTGCTTTGTGCATCATGTATGTCAATAAGGTTTGTATGTGATAATGATGTGACATTATGTAATATGTGATGCACATGTAAGTGTGATGCAGTAATCAGAAAGCAATTAAGTATTCCAACACAATCATTAAGCATTAATTAATATTAATTAATTGTACGGATACTTGGATTTATGAGGGTTGTCACATTCTCCCCCTGTTAAGAAAATTTCGTCCCGAAATTTAAGTTCTGCTACTAGCTGCAGGGGTCTTGGGGAACAAATATGGGTACTTCGCTTTCATACGATCCTCACGCTCCCAAGTGAACTCTGGGCCGTGTCGCGCGTTCCAACGAACCTTAACGAGTTTGACACTACTCCTACGCGTCTTGTTAACTTTCCAATCAGTAACCTCAACAGGTTCTTCAGTAAAGTGGAGCGTGTCATCAATGTGGACTTCATCGGCAGGTATGACAACTGCTTCTTGAGTTTAACTCTTTTTCAGGTTAGATACATGAAATGTATCATGAAGGTCATTCAGTTCTGCGGTAGATCCAACTTGTAAGCTACAAGACCAATACTCTCCAGGATTTTGAATGGTCCAATGTATCGCGGGTTCAACTTCCCATGCTTCCCAAAGCGTGCTACACCCTTCCAGGGTGAAACCTTTAACAAAACCATATCTCCTACCTCAAACTCCAGAGGTTTCCTTCTTCGGTCCGCATAACTCTTTTGTCGATCACGAGCCACCTTTATGCGCTCTCGGATCTGTGTAATCTAATCAGTCGTCTCTTGAACCAATTCAGGACCAACAAGCTGTCTATCACCCGCGTCTGCCCAGCATAATGGTGATCGACACTTGCGTCCATAGAGAGCCTCAAATGGTGCAGCTTAGATACTCGCATGGTAGTTGTTGTTGTACGAGAATTCTACCAAGGGTAAGTGAGTGTCCCAACTGCCACCCAAATCCATTACGCAAGCTCGTAACATATCTTCCAACGTTTGAATCGTTCGTTCACTCTGGCCATCTGTTTGCGGATGGAAAGCAGTACTCAGATTCAACTGAGAACCAAAGGCTTCGTGGAAGGATTGCCAAATCCTTGATACAAACCTTCCGTCTCTATCAGAGATAATCGAGAGAGGCACTCCATGTCGTGCAACTATCTCTCTCAGGTACAGCTCAGCAAGCTTGCTAGTATTATCTTTTTCTCTGATCGGTAAAAAGTGTGCAGATTTGGTCAGACGGTCCACGATTACCCAAATCGTATCTGTGACCTCTGGGTGTTCTTGGCAATTTTGTTATAAAGTCCATCGAAATCTGCTCCCATTTCCACATGGGTATTTCAGGTTGTTGCAGAAGACTTGAAGGCTTCTGATATTCGGCCTTTACCTTGGCACAAGTCAAACATTTGCCAACATACGTTGCAACATCACCTTTTAATCTTGGCCACCAATAGAAATCCTTTAAATCTTGGTACATTTTATCCGATCCTGGATGGATCGAGTACCGTGACTTGTGAGCTTCATCGAAAATTACTTCTCTTAGACCACCGAAGAGAGGAACCCAAATTCGTTTCATGAAGCACAACGTTCCTTCATCATTAGGTACTAGCTACTTCTCCATCCCACGGAGATATTCATTCTCAAGATTCTCTTCCTTAAGAGCTTCTCTCTGCGCGGCACGAATGCGCAATGAGAGATCCGTTTGAACAATCATTTCCAAAGCTCGAACCCTTATAGGCTTGATCCATTCTTTCCGACTCAAGGCGTCTGCGACCACATTCGCCTTCCCTGGGTGATACTTGATTTCACAATCATAATAATTTAACAACTCTACCCATCGTGTCTGTCTCATGTTAAGCTCTTTCTGATCGAATATATGCTGTAAACTCTTGTGATCAGTAAAGATTGTGCATCGCGTGCCATACAAATAATGTCGCCAGATCTTCAAAGCAAACACCACTACGCCTAACTCCAAGTCATGCGTGGTGTAGTTTTTCTCTTGAACCTTCAACTAGCATGAAGCATAGGCTATAACCTTCTATCGCTGCATCAGCACGCAGCCTAAACCTTGACGCGAGGCGTTGCAATATACCACGAAGCCGTCAGTACCTTCGGGTAGGGATAAGATCGGTGCATCGCAAAGCTTGTTCTTCAACAACTGAAATGCTTCTTCTTGCTTGTCTCCCCATTCGTACTTCTTGTCTTTCTGTGTAAGGGAGGTCAAAGGTTGAGCGATTTTCGAGAAGTCCTCAATAAATCTGCGATAATAACCTGCCAAACCTAGGAACTGACGGATCTCGGTTGGCGTCTTTGGAGTCTCCCAATTCTTGATCACCTCGATCTTTGTGCGATCCACATGGATTCCATCTCCGTTAACCACGTGACCAAGGAACTGAACCTCGCGTAACCAAAATTCGCACTTCGAGAATTTCGCGTACAATTTCTCTTTCTTGAGCAGCTCTAAGATAGCTCTTAGATGTTGCTCATGTTCTTCCTTCGTCTTCGAATAGATTAAGATATCGTCGATGAACACGATCACAAACTTATCGAGGTACGGCTTACAAACTCTATTCATCAAATCCATGAATACTGCTGGCGCGTTCGTCAACCCAAACGGCATAACCAGGAACTCGTAGTGTCCATAGCGAGTTCTGAAGGCAATTTTTGGAATACTTTCTTCTTGTATCCTCAACTGGTGATAACCCGATCGAAGATCGATCTTGGAGTAACAACTCGAACCTTGTAGTTGATCGAACAAGTCATCAATCCTTGGCAAAGGATATCTATTCTTGATAGTCAGCTTGTTAAGCTCCCGGTAGTCGATACACATGCGGAAACTTCCATCTTTCTTCTTAACGAACAAAACTGGAGCTCCCCAAGGCGAGAAGCTTGGTCTGATAAATCCCTTATCCAATAGCTCCTGAAGTTGCGTTGACAGCTCTTGCATCTTGGAGGGCGCAAGTCGATAAGGTGCCTTAGCCACAGGCGCAGCGGCTGAAACTAAGTCAATGTGGAACTCGACTTGTCGCTGCGGCGGCAATCCTGGCAAGTCTTCGGGAAAGACTTCAGGATATTCCTCCACGACTGGAATGTCTTCTAGCTTTGGCTCAGCGGCTTCTTTGTCCACAATGTGTGCCAAGAAGGAAACACATCCTTTCTACAAACACTTTCGAGCCTTCAAACAATTGATGATCCTTAGGGGTGTATCGTGCTTCTCTCCATGTACCACAATTGTTTCTTCATTCGCCATCGGAATGCGAATGACCTTCTCGTGACATACAATCTCTGCTCGGTTGCTTGACAACCAATCCATCCCCACTACCATGTCGAAGCTTCCCAACTCGACCGGCAGCAGATCAAATGTAAACTCGTGCTCTCCCAGTTCTATCACGCAACCCCTAATAACTTCGTTCGCTGCTACTAGCTTTCCATTAGCTAGTTCTATTGAATATGGAATGTCTAGCTTACTGGTTACCAACCCAAGTATATTCTTAAATTCTAGCGATACAAAACTATAATCGGCGCCGGTATCAAATAGTACAGATGCATAACGTTGGGAAACGGGCACCCCCGGGTAAACCTTTATTAATATTTAAAAAGAGAATACAAACTAAGTGCATTTGTTAAGCAAAGGCGACTCGCCAAAGCAACAAACCACAAAAAGAAAGAACATACATTGAAAAAACAAACAAAAAAAGAAGCTAAAATTTCGAACCCAACTTCATAAACCGTGCCATCTCATCAGTCTCGGACTCCACCTCAGCTTCATTTTCATTCACTTTTGTCAAACTATCATAATATTTTCTCATATTCTCGGACCATGCACTATAATCTTCAATCTTCGGGAGGGTGCTAGTTTCCACGAGTTTTTTAACCATATCTATCTCATGCTCCCACATCCCAAGATCCGTGTCAAAACAATCATCCTCATCACGTAGCGTGCCAAAACTATTTTTTGTATTTACATTTAGGCTCGACCCAGTCCCAAAAAAATTTTTTGATACATCAAAAAAACCACTCCCTTTGAGTTTCTCTTTTGGGTCATTAACAGTCTTCAAAGCCGGCCCATCACTTGTTAAAACATGACCATACGTACCTGATTTTACCGGATCAAGAATTGGCCCAGATGGGCCTGATTCAATACTAACCGAGCCCAAATCTTCAGCAGCCTTTTTTTGCAGCCCAACAGCCTTAAGAGGCGGAAAACCCTCAACAGTCATCGGCCCAGCACTGTTACGAAGCCCAGCAGCCTTATCGCTGGGCTTCCTTTGACCATTATCCTCTTTTAAGCCCATATCAGCTTGCCGAACTGGACCTTTATTCAATCCAGCCTGATTTGATGGACCTGGTTCCAAAATAACAGGCCCAATACTTGCCGAACTGGACCTTTTTCTGGGCTGACAAAACTGCTTTTTTCCTTTGTTTTGAGCTTTAGATTTTTTTTACAACTTCAACAAACACATCATCTTGGGCCGACCCCATTTCAGCATCAACATTCTTTTTATTTTTATCCAACTCTTTTGTTTGAACTTTATCCATTTTAAGCCCACATTTATCATATGAATGACCAAACACTTCACAAATACTACAACATGGTGGTTTCCTTTTGTATGATAAGTTCAAAAAATAGGACTTACCCGGAACTTCACCACATTTAGGAAGATTGATTTTTACTTTATCCGGAAGCCCATTTGAAGCTTTAGCATCCACCAATATTCGAGCAAAATTTAGAGGACCTTCCTTCGTCTCACATCTCTTAAATGTGGCTTGATCAAGCATTAACGGCTTTCCAACACAACTAACCACTTGTCCTATATTTCCACCATTCCACAAACTCAATGGTAGATCTTTTATGGTAACCCAAATAGGAACCGTTTTTGGATTCGGTTTACTCAAGACAACACTCGGATCCCACATTTGTAGAACAAGAGGAACATTATCCACCAACCACGGGCTTCTTTCTAAAACTTGCGACATTCCTTCTTCATGATCAAATTTAAAAAAGAAATATACATTTCTATTCATAATGATTGATTTTAATCCATACTTATGCCACATTTTTATCAAATTTTCTTTCACTATTTGAAATGGCATAACGGCTCCAATAAAGTTCCCATAAAGTTGAAATACATTTGACGCATATGACTTTTTCATAAATTGGCCCTCTATATTAACTTCAAAAACTCCTTCCGCATTACGACTAGGACCAATATACGCCAAACGTGTTTCCCCATCAACAACATCATCCCCTCTAAGCAATTTTTGAAACAATTCATGGTTCCAATATTTAGTTCCCCTAAGAGGATCAATTTCCTGAACATCATCCTTAAAATGTATAACAGTTTCGAATTGTCCGAACTTCATAACATGAGGTGAAAGCTTTTGGGCCGGTCCTTGAACCACATCCGCAAACGTTACCTTTTTTTGGGCCTTAGCTAAATCAGCTGGCCCAATAATATTTTCATCTGTTGATTTAATATCACCCCCAAGCCCAAATGGTTCCTTTCTATGAGAATCACATTCTGGTTCATTAACAGTTGCCGAAGGCAAAACTGTTGTCTGATTTGGGCTCCCATTTATTTCAATTGGGCTTACTCTATTAAAATCATTACTACACATACCTGGGCTAGCAACATTTGGGCCTATTTTATTCGAAACAACAGCATCTGGGCTTCCATTAATGGGGCTCTCTATAACCGGATCCACATTTGGTCCCACCACATCAAACTTTGACCGTTGATCATCATCCAACGACTCACAGTTAGTAGGGTTTTTTAATGGCTCTGAATTGACTTCATGTGCAGCCGACATTCCCATAAAATTTCGCACAGGCTTTACTAACCGTTGATCAATCCCATCTGATGGTTCAGAATCATTAGGGTTTTTAGAATGTTCTGATGTGACATCCTTAACAGCCGTCACCGAACATTCCCTTTGTTGCATGCTCACGTCATCAGCACAGACCCCAGCATTCTCCGATACACTTTCTGAGAATTTCTCCGATTCCGATATTTCAGATTTCCGGGAAATGTCACGTCGCATCATCCAGATCTCATATTCATTCTTGCCCACCATGTCTTCTGCTTTCAACGGCGTTAGATTTACCGGACTTTTTGACTTTACCGGAATCAGAATATTCCGATCATTATATCCCAGAACGTCATATACCGAAGCGAACTTAGAACTTTTCATACTATTCTCATCAGAGTTCTGCAAAGTAGAAGGAGATGAGTTCACTGATTTTTCACCAGCCACCGTAAATGACGACCCAGATGACACCAGATCTGATTCCCCTATTTTTTCCGATGAATCAAGCTCTGAACTCACCATTTTCTCAGACAAAACACTGAATGTAGATACCGTAGGAACTGTAGATACCAATTTACTTAACTCACAGACCTCCGTATCTCCTTTTTTCTTATCCAAACCTGATGAAACTTCTTTCTTTTCTGTATCCCCACTTATCAACTTATCCCACCATGTTGAAACCTGCTCTTTGACAGCATTTTCTTCTTTCACAGTAGATCTAGTGTTATGCACTTTTGGTGGCGGAGGTATCTTTTTCTTCCCCATAACAGTATAAAAACATAAAATCTTTCCCTAAAACACACCTGAAAACAGAAAATGAATCGATAGAGAAGTAGTAGATGGCGGCAAATGGCGGAATAGAGGTGGATGACGGCGGAAATGGGGTGGATGACGTCTAGGTTTTAGGAGAGAGAGATGAGAGCATTTTCTCTCTCACCTTAAGTGTGTGTTTAGGAAAAAATAGAAATGAGACAAACTTTTTTATTACAGATGCATAACGTTGGTTGATAGGGAACGTACCAGTGACCACATTTGGATCTTGGCGTGCTTCCCTCGCACCGATGTTGAAAACCCTTCCCTAAGCTTGATTGAGCTTTGGGCACTCTCTCTTGAAATGGCCCACGTCTCCACAATTAAAACAACCTGGTCCTCGACCATTACCGTTCCCATTACCACCCTGATTGTTATTCGATCCACGGTTTCCATTACCAGCTTAATTCCCAAAATTACCGCGATTTCCGTTACCGCCATTTCCTCCTTGAGGGCGGTTTCCGTATCCATTCCCACCACGGTTGTTGTTGCCATAACTTCTCTGACCATTGTTACCACGCCCAGTAACAACCCAACATGTTTCCTTCGAGTGACCAATTCTTCCACAAGAATCGCATCTTCCAGCTCGGCACCATCCGTTGTGATGCAACTGACACGCATCACATTTGGGCAATGTGCCCATGTACCCTTTTCCTTTGTTTTCAGCACCAGTTTTGGCCCTGGCTGGTGTGTTTGCCTCTTCCTTCTTGTTAGCATTGCTGGTGCCTTTCTTGAAGTTTGAGAACTTCCTTTTGTTCTCACATGATGACTCAACGTGAGTCTCTTTCTTCTTCTGGTCAGAGATCGAAAACTTGTTTAACCTGATTGCTTCTTCAGTTAGTGCTACACTCAGGTCGATATCCTCGGTGATCGTAGCAGGTTTCGACGTCGTCACCATACTCATAATCTGAGGTGCCAACCCCTAAATGAAATGCTCAACACGCTTGAATTCCGGACTAACCATGTATGGTACCACGTGAGATAGGTCGTGAAATCTCTGCACATATTCGGTAATCTTCGGGCCGTCCATCTTAAGGTTCCAAAATTCAGTTGCTAACTTTTGAATTTCGGCCCTGGAGCAATACTTTTTACGCATGAGTTCCTTCATTTCATTCCAAGTCAAAGCGTATGCTGCTGCCTCTCCCAGAGTTTAGACTTGGAGATTCCACCATGAAAGCGCTCCATTTATGAACAATCCGGAGATGTAGGTGACTTGGTGTTCTGGTGCGCATTTGCTCATTCTTATCACCGAATCGGTCTTCTCCGTCCATCGAACAAAAGCCACAGCACCCCCGGTGCCGTCGAAATTCAGCGGTTTACAGTCTAAAAACTGTTTATAGGTACAGCCTGTACAAGTAACGTCATTCACAGAAAGCATTAGCATACGTACACGGAATATCCAAATGTAACGTAATGTGTCTCAAGCGACTTAAACATTACCATGAGGTGGGTTGCTCCTCGAGGTACCCCCGTTAGTTTCAGCGCGTGAGGCCACGTAATCTGCTATCGCTCGTGAAATTCGTTATTGTAACTCGGCCTCAGTAGTGGGCAATCGAGTTTCCCTTCGTGGAGGCATCTTCTATAAGAAGTTTGTATAGGTCAGGTCTTATGCATATAAGTATGTAGTATGCGTACGTAATAACATTTATCAACGCAAGTAAACACATAACATCCCATGTCATAACACAACAAGTAATCCAACAACGTATATAATGAGAATGTTGCGATTGAGCTTTCATATATCAAATGACCACAAATACAGTTTTACAAGTTTCACAATGTACCATAACACAACCAAAAAGGACTACAGGGTTGCATCACCCTTGCCCAAACTATCCATCAACTACAACAATCAAAAGTCAAAAGAAATGTGGTCTTCAAAAAGCTGTGCAATCTGGCTCAATAGCTGCACTCTCACCAAAAGTATGCTACCTGCATAAAACCAAAAACTGCTATGCTGATGGTGGAGGAGGAGGAGGTGGAGGAACGAAAAGCAACCTGTGCAAATGCGCTAAATCCTCCTCGAGGGCATGAACGATACGCAACAAGTAGCTAACCTGCTGCTCCATAGTAAGAAAACGGAAGTCAAAATCTGGGTATGGCAGGAGAGGAGCGGGTGGAGTCGCGAATGGTGACTGACAAGGACAAGGCGGAGGACGCGGGATCCTCTCTAACTCCATGACTCTCCTATACAGCATCTCCTGCTGGAGCTGCAGCGACAAAAGCAAATCATGCCTCGTGTATCCAATGTGGAAGGGATGGTATGGATCAGAAACAGGCATCGTGTTGGGCGGAATCCAAATCAGTGGCTCGCCCGATGGTGCAGAAGCAAAAGTTGCAGTATGTGTAGCAGGTGCAAACGGTGGCATGAAAGGAAAGGCTGCTGACATAGGTGGTATGTGACTGGGCTGCTGACTCGATGGACCTTCCCCTGGACGGGGAGGAGGGATATCCTGTAGGAACATGACCGGTAGATCTGTGCGGTGAATGTCAGACACATGTGGGTGAAACGGGGTGATATCAGCTGGTGCATGTGTAGGTGCAGGAGGGGAAGTAACAGGTCTAACAAAAGGAGGTAGGTCATCGTCGTCCTCGATCCACCCATTGTGGGTGAACGCATATCTAGGGTCAATCTGGGCTGCAAAAGGAGCATGATCAACAGCTGCAGGTATAGGGTCAGGCAACAGTGGTGCAACAACTGGTACATCGGCAGGTGCAGGGTCATGCTCAGGTAGAAGATCATGAGCAGGTATAGGCTCAGGTGCAATCATAGGCTCAGGGTTATCTGGAGCAAGCTCAAGATCAGCGGGTATATCAAAGAGCTGATCGTCAGGAACGACAGGTGCCTCAAAAGGCTGATCATCGGGGAAAAACTCAACCTCATGATCAGGGTCGAAGTCGTATGGAAAGACAAGATCCAACTCATCATCAAACTCGAAATCCTGTGGAGGAACAGGTGCGGCAGACAAAGTTGTGTCAGAATCAGTATCGGTGGGATATCGCTGTAATCCTAGTGCGTGTAAAGTAGTAGATGACACAGACTCGAATGAATCAGGACCAGAATGGTCAGAAGGAGCCTCGACAACAGGAATCTCATCATGTGGAACAGCAACGACATCACCAACTGGAATCTCAACAAGTTGATCGACAACGGCATCATCGACTGGAGCTCCATCATCCTGGGCACCCTCAGGGGGACCCTCAATAAAAAGATCGATGTCGTCGTCAGACATAACGTCTAGAGGCAGATCCTCAAGAGGAAATGCAGCAAGAGGAAAAGGAGCAGGGATTTGAACAAGAGGTAGATCCTCGCCAGGAAGACCATCAGCTAGCGGTATATCATCTCCAAAATCTGGTAAAGCAAATGGCTGAAAATCATCATTATCGTCACTCGTAGTGTCAGATGTAAAAACCTCAGGGTCTGTGGCCATCTCGTCATCTGAAACTATGGCCATAGGGTCTATGGTATCTGATACTCCGCGATCAGAAGAGGACATGGTGTCTGTAACAAAACCATCACAACATATGCACATGTATCAACAATCATCAAATAAGCATGTAAGTAATAGCAATGTAAGCATGTATGCATCTTAGTCTTCCCAAGACTATCCCACCCAGCCTCTCAGACTGAACTACTTAGTCTCTCAGACTAAACCTCCCAGTTTCTCAAACTGAACTACCCACCCTCTCAGGCTAAACCTCCCAGTCTCTTAGACTGCCCCAACTAGTCTCTCAGACTACCCAGTCTCTCATACTGAACTACCCAGTTAGTCTCTCAGACCAACTCCCCAGTCTCTCAGACCAAATTACCCAACTAGTCTCTCAGACTAACTTCCCAGTCTCTCAGACTGAATTATAAATGAATTCCTTGAAATATATTTTGTGTCTTTTATTTGTAAAAATGTTTGTTTCCTGGATCTGGACATTTTGTGCATGCAATGTAAACATGTTTGAAAACATTTTCGTGAGAGCCCTAATGATCGTAGTCTAGACTCGAGAAAGAATCCTAGTTCGCTACGATCGAAGCTCTGATACCAAGCTGTCACACACTGACTTTTGCGGAAGCGTGGTTGTTGGTGTGACTTCTTAATACCATAGCATTCAATCATAACATTGCTATATGATAAAACCAAAAGATATTCATCCATAAAAGTTAAGTTTGAAAGTACCACAACATACTTGTTTGAAAAGTTGACACCAAACTTAAGTTACAAACCGCAACACGTTCAAATGAGTTCATCAAGACTCGACAAAAGATCTTAAATAAAATTGGGTTTAGAAAAATGTATCCCGTCCAGGAATAAGATACATCTTCTAAACTCTACGACCACATATGACATCTTTTATTTATACGCAGCTTGAAAACATGCACACCTGCCAGATCCACTTAGTTCCCTGAAATACATGTAGTTTAAAAACATCAACAAAAGTTGAGCGAGTTCATGTGTTTGAATAAGTATGTATAAACCTTTGTAAACAGTTTATGTAAGTATGTCCCGGTATGATTGCAAACAAGGAAAAGATCACCAATGGTTTGCAAGGCCACTGATATGTGTGACGGTGTAGGAAGACCCAAACCTAGCAAAGTTGTACCAGGCTTCCGGCTGGAAGACATAGTCACCCTATGGGCCACCCTGGTCCTCATGGGTGTGGGCTCGCTACACCCAAATAAATCTATCACTCATGCTCCTCGGTCCTTATACGAGGATTAATGGTCCCAAGTATCCGCCTACCCAATCACATGATCTATGGTTCTTTCCTAGGCTAACCATACCAATAGTATCTGTATGTAATCCTTTTGTAACATATATTTCACCCCCGAAGTAAATAAACAAAACAGTTTAAAAAACAAGGGGGACATGAACTCATAGTATTGCGTCTTCAGAACAAGTAACTCCGATCTCGTCAGCAAACACGAATACCTACAATGTACTAGTGTCTATTAGGCGGACGGGTCGTGCCTTTGCTTAGTATTAATGTTTTGGAGTTACGATTCTAATGTTATTCCAAGTTGTATAATTATTTGTCAAAATAACTAATACTTCAACTTAAATTATATTTAGTTTTGGAATAATTATTTAAGCAATATTTCTGTATTAATACTTCTCAAGTATTTAACATCGTATTTCCTTCCCAAGGATGGGGGTATCTTATACATGTATTTTTGTATTATTGTATTTGTAAGCCCATAATAATATATTTTCGAGTCCCACTTTAGAAAATATATATAACTTATTTTGTCCAAAAGTAATGTATTTCAAGAAAATATATATTTTTCCCAAAAATCATGTATCTTCTAAATATACTAGGAAAATATATTTTTACTTCCAAAAATAATATATTTTCTCCTTGTCGAAAATATGATATACTTTGTAATAATAATGAAATCATATTTTCATTTCTTGTATCCAAATAAGATTTACCAAAATATATTTACGACGGTATTTTCCGGAATATTTTGTAAGTTACGTTCTATCGTTCGGTTCCACAATATTATGTGTGTAACTTATATATTTATTCCATGATATTCTTGGCATTATTTTGGATAGTAAATTTCATGGTATTTGTTAAGTTATATCATTTTACCCCAAAATAACATAACTTATTTCACAAAGTATACAAATATTCACACAAGTGTCTTAATGTATATATATATTCTAAATATATATTTACCCATTTTTATTTATAAAAACCAACCTCTAATATTTGTATTTTTGTTACAAAAAATATGGTAAAGTTTATATTGAAAACTTATGATAAAAAATACACTTGTAAATACTTGTTTAGAAAATATTTTTCTAAGTTTTGGTATTTCTAGAAAATTTTGCCATAGTTTCCCCTAAAAATGAAGGTGTCCATGCTATTAAAGCATATCATTTTCTTTTTGAAAATCATCACAAAAATCAACAATTAATCCCTAAACAACTTACACTTACGAAGTGCAAAAACTATGCAATTTACATAACAACATGAACTTGATCTTTCACAAAAACTTGTAGTAACTTGGTGGTGTATTTAGTAGGTCTAGTTATCCTTTAAAGTGTGTTTATTTCTTTAAAAATCTCATTATTAAAGAATTTAGGTGTTTACAACTTGTAAACATATTTTACAAAAATGTTTCTTTGTGGGATCTTCTTGTTTCATGAGTGTTTATACACTTGTTTTACCACTAAAAATAGTGTATATTTAAGTAAAAACCAAGACCTTCTAAGAATCACATTTTAAACTTGGTTCTTTTGGAAAACCATTCATAAATCTTAGATTCATAAGTTTACTAGCCCACTTTGGTTATTATTTTACAAGAAATCATCTTTTTGTTCAAGTTCATGCTTATATATGAGGATGATCTTCTTGTGTTAACACATAATCATCCTCTAACTTGCTAGATCATGTGTTTAATCACAATCTAGCAAGCTCCTTATGATGATCAACATCATAATCTCAAGTAAACATCAACAAGTATCATACATATATTAAACAACACTATTTCATCAAGATTTCATCATATGTAAGCTTTATGTTCATGATTCAAGATTATGTTCTTTAGTGTTCTTGTGATTTACAACATAATACATCTTTTAACCAACTAAATTTAGGAGTAACAAACGTTATGAGAGTCTTACTACTAGCACTAAGGCTAGGGATGAACACAAGAGAATGAAGGTGACAAAGATGGTGGATAAAAGCTAATGAGAGGGGTCTTTGGAGTTCCACAAGCTTCGCACTTCGTTAGACACCTCCTTACACCCTTGGATGGTCTTGGATTGAATGATCTTGAAGTGAAAATGGTGGTGGTGTGAAGAGGGGTGTTCGGCCGAGAGCTTGGGGAGGAGAGGGAGCGAGATGAAGTGTGTGTTAGTGTGTGAAATGTGATGATCTCTTGAATCCTTAGGCCATACTTATAACCATCACTTCTAAATATTTTGTCAACAAGAACAAGGCAAGATCTAATATAAAAATAAATAAAATCTTGAGGTATGGTGGTGGTGGTATGGCCGATTACTAGCATAGGGGGGGTCTAAGTGTAACTTTGAGCCAATTAGTTAGTTTATAATCCAAATCCAAGTATATAGTTAGTTAAGTTAGTTACTAGATATTTTAGTGGGTGTTAAGGTGTTCAGGGATCATGACTAGCTCAGAAATAATTAAACAATGTTTCTAGTATAATTTTGGTGTTTTGGGCAGTGTCCGGTTGTTCGGTTAGATACCGGTTCGTTAAAGTGTCAAGTTATTCCGTTTAATGATCTTTATGTTACTTTTTGTGACACTTTTAATTCCCGACACTTAGAAAAACATTCAGGACCATTTTGCCATATTTTTGCACATAACTAGCTTGTTAAAAAGCTGAATTTTGCTGAAATATGCAGAATTCTGCACTTCATGTGGGTTTTAGGCATTTTCCGGCACTTAAACTGTAACATCCCGAAAATACAAATTCTTAAATTTCGATTAAACCAGGAATGACACTGACCTAGTTAGATAGGGACTTATGAGTAGTTAATGAGTTAAAACAAAATATAAACGAAAGTTGAGGGGCCAAAAGTGCTTAAATTAAAATTAAGTTTAATAAAAAAAATTGAAATCTCAAACACACATACGTGTGTGAGATCGACCAGACAAGAAGCAGGGGGCGACCAAGCTCATCAAAACCCTAACTTTCACAAAAACTCCTAAATTGAAGGATCAAACCAAGTCCAAAACGAAAATCGAGCAATGATCCCCATTGCGAGGAGATCATAAGGTATGTAAAATTTGACAAAAATTCTCTACTTGAAATTCTCATGAATTTAGATAACTTGAAATCTGATGATGCATGTGTGGTTTGTAGATGAATTAGGAACATTAAAATGTCTAGGAGTAAACCCTAGACAAGTACATGTTGAAATTATGCTAAATTCTAGTGAAATCCATGGTCACCATTGTAGGTGACTAGTGGGTTATGTAGAACTTGATAAACACTAGGAAATTTGGAGTTTTTCTAGTGTAATTTGACATATGTAAAGTTATTTCAGAATTATAAAGACAAATATTTATGTTAGATAGTTTGATTGATGAAAATTCGGGTTATATGACAAGTTATGAGCTTGTTAATGAATTATTTAAAATTCTGCCCTTAAGGTGTTTGTAAAAATGCCTCAAAGAAGGCTTAAATCTGAAAATTTAAGTTATACAGCATGATTGTCATGTTTCGGCAAAATATGCGAACTATGAATTGAAAAGAGTTCTAAACATGTTATGATTGAACTCTATAGGAAAGGACACCGGAGCGTCGAGTGGACAAGCCGGTGGCGACTTGCGTTTGAAGGGCGTAGTTTGAAGGTATGTAACTTGACCCGTTACGTTAAGTGAATCGTTGTTAAATTATGTATAGTCGTATTGTAGAATAGAAGTTGTGATGATTTTAGTGACCATAATCGTTACTTAAATCAATAAGATTAGAATTGGTAAGAAACCGTTTGGTAGCCATCAAAATGGAGGATTTCCACAAGATGAGCCAACGGGTCGAATAATGGTGTAAATTGTAGTACAAGCGCTCTTAATAGTTAGCAATGGTGATAACAATCACAAGAGCATTAAGCCATGGTATTGGTAAGGAAATGCAGGTGATGATATGCCCCGGATGGTGGGTATAAGGCGCCATAGGCTTGCTAGCTAACCGGTAATAAAATGGGTGAGGTTAGAATGGATCGAATGATTATATAGTGACTTTTAGACGTATGACATGTAAATCAAATTCTTGGTATGATAGTTGTAATGAGCATGTCCGTAATAAATTTACAGGTATATAGGAAAGGGATCACCTAAAACGACATGTGGATTCGGGTGTAATCAACAAAATAGTCAAAATAGCAAAAAGTTGTAGGAGCTACCGTAAGTTACGGTCTCCACCGTAACTTACGGTAGAGAACAAAACAATTACGGCAGTTCTATACTGCCTTACGGCAGACCAAAGTGAAACAGTGTCTACCGTAACTTACGGTGGCTACCGTAAGTTACGGTAGAGCCCTGACCTATATGTTAAATTGTGCATATTCTTGTTAATCGAATCCATTTTTGAGCGTAGTTTCGATTATGTCGATTAAATAAAAACCCTAGTACTAATATTTGCCAAAATTTCCAGTTTTTAGATATTGCAAGGATGCGGATGATGATCAAGCCAATGCTTCAAGAACCGAACACACATTTTGGACGCTTCCGCACTAATATAATCTATTAAACTATGTTGTTTGTAAACACTTCTGAATGATGAATGGTTTATTTCTGTTATCCGACTATGTTAAATAGTACTACGAAGTATGACTTAGTTTACCAACTAAGCTTTTTGTTAACTATAAACTTTCTTTTTGTTAAATTCCGTCATTTCTTACGATTAAATAATGCTTTTGAAAGACGGGTGTTACAAGTTGGTAATCAGAGCTTAAGGTTGTCAACAAAGTGTTCGGTTCAAGCTTGATCGATCGTCCGGTAAGAATTAATTTATTATTTTAATAGATTATATCTTATGTAAGAAATGAGATGTGAATTGATGTGCATAGGAAGAGTGTGTTAACTCACTCAAACCCGGAAAGTGCACCAAAAGTGAACGGTTAAAGCAAGTTAGGAACTTGGCTAAACCGAAGCAAATAAAGCTATGTTATAAATGAAATGTTTAACGTTTAATGCAAACATCTCAGTTAAAAGATGTCGGAAAGAAATGATAATGATACGGTGCCGAAGGTCACCGAACAGATGAAAGAAATGTCCAGTGTAACCGAGAGCGAATTAGCATCTCAATTAACCGAAGAGATGGAAGCTAAAATTTCTGAAGAAGTCGGAAAGGCAATAGAAGTCAGTCTACCGCAGTTCGCCGAGAGACTACAATCCACAATTTTGCTAGCAGTAGAGGATATGATAACTGAATTAAAAGATAGTCTCTCACAAGAAAAAGATGACGGGAGTGAGTCGGATGTGGACCCAAGACCCGTAAAGAAATCAAAGCCTGATACCCCGAAAGAGAAGACAAGGTCTTCCCACACGACAGCCGCGGAGGCTAAAGCTGAACCTGATGTTGTTCCAGGTATGCTTATTACAAATTTAATTCCATTATAAATTTTATTCAATACTAGTGTGAACAATAGTTGCATAGGGGCATACATGAGTAGTCAAACGGGCGAATTATGTGAAAGAAATATATATGCATAAGAAAATAAACAATGGTGACTTGGTGAGCATGTGAAACCAAGGCAAAAGTAATCACGGTCAATATTGTCATGGGAAGGAGTGCGCGTACACTCGAACCCGGGAACTTAATAAAGTGAATAACTGACGTATTGGGAAGGAGTGTAATAACACCCGAACCCAGAAATTTGCAACCAAATAGATGACAAGGACAAGGTTATAGACTTGGCCAAACCAAATAAAAACATGTAGAAACATCGTTCATATTGATAAACGATGAGGGTAAATTCTATACAACGACATGGAATGATAAAATGAAATGAAATGATTTCTATTATTGTTACAATAATATGGCGTCAACCATAGTTGGCGATAATACGGTATCCCTCATGACTGAGGAGATACGCGAAGAGATCTATGGGAAAGTCGGAAAGGCTACTGAAGTCGTTTAATCTAGAATAATGAAAAGGCTACACGTCAAACAAGATAAATAAAAGAATAAACTATGTGATTGAATAAAGGCGATGGATTTCGCTAATACGACCAAATAAATCTAAATGAAGTCTAAATGCATGCCGAAGTGGTTGCTTTGATAATGGTGTCAGTAAAATGCCCGATGGATGGGTATGATTTCAGATATATGCGTAAACAAAGAGACGGGAACGCGGATTAAAAAGACGAAAGACTCGAATTTAGAGTTGTGACTAAAAGACAATAAAATTTCGCAAAACATAAATTTTGAAAGTTATGTTCAACTATTTCAATGTTGATAGGGCTGAATAAAGTATAATACTTGATATTCCAAGTAAGCGCAAACTGAATAGTGAAAGTGCGAAATATTACTGAATCTATGTGATAGGTCGTAAAAGTGTATGGAAAGGAAAATGCAAACCAATGAAACCGAAGTGTTAAAAATAGTAAGATAAAGAACCCGGGTAACTGGTTGAAAGGAAAGTAGGGGCACAAACCAAACAACGGAACGAGTGGGATAAACAGTCGTGAATACGACATAAGAAGTCAAAGAGTCGGAAAGATAATCCGAAAGAAAATGAGTGTAGCCTTAGACTATGGTTAAGGTCAAATGAATTTCAAAAGTGAAAATAATATATTCTAAACATAAAAGGGACGCCTTGACGCCATATGTATATATATACAATTAAATAAAGACACAAGTAGAAAGTGATCTACGGGATCACTATAACCTTCGGGTCATAAACAATATAAAAGTCTACGGGATCAAAGTGACCCTAGGGTCACAAATACGAAGAAACAAACTATAGGGTCCCACCTTAAAAAGGTGAAGATCTAATAAAATAGACTACGAGGCAAAGTGAAGGAATCTACGGGTCACTTGGGATTAAGCATGAGGACTGGTTACGATTCCCCGCGCAATATAATAATGGAAAAGAATAAATTCTTGTCGTCAATTCCTGGATATGAGTAATTGACATAAGTAAAATAGATAGACGTTAAACTAAAATTCAGTTTTAGTAAGAAGTGGCGTTTAACAAATATGAATGTTATAGAGAAATTAGAACATAGCTAATATTAATGAATGTAAATCTCAACACCGATAGGTGTGAGACACTATGTTCGAAAGAAGATTCATGATAATGAAGAGCTAATGAAAACTTAGACATGATGTGATGCGATGCGATCATAGTCACAAAAGTGACATAGAAATACAGAATATAATCATGTCGTAACGCGAGTTACGGGATAGGAAATCATAAACTCATGTGAGACCGAATATGACAATATGGAAGACCCGAATTATGGGGCATAAAATGACGGTGATTAATCAATCTAGCCGACAAGACCATCCAGAGTCAAAAATAGTGATGTGATTTATACAAAACACTTGTCAATATAAGATTAGTATGGGGCGAACATGTTGATGAACTCATACTATTGAGTGGTCAATTGACAATTGGGTCAAATAGGTAACAAAATAAGAAATAAAAGATAAAAGTTACAGTCCATGAGGACTTACTCATGAAAGACACATGCGTATGATAACTTTTGACTAGAAGAAACAATGACTTAAAAATGAAACTAAGCTAGTTGGGTCCAAACCAAAGGACTACTTAAGGAAGGTTGTCAGAAGTATATACTAATGAAATAGTGGCGCGACACGGAGTACCGGTATCCATTGTGTCCGACAGAGATACTCGGTTTACTTCAAACTTTTGGCGTGAATTCTAAGAACAAATGGGAACTAAGTTGTTATTTAGCACCGCGTACCATCCACAAACGGATGGACAAAGCGAAAGAACGATACAGACGTTAGAAGATATGTCACGGGCGTGCATTATCGATCTCGGAGGTAGTTGGGATGTCTATCTACCATTGGTCGAATTTTCATATAATAACAGTTACCATGCTAGTATTGGGATGGCACCGTACGAAATGCTCTGTGGTAGGAAATGCCAAACCCCGGTATGTTGGGGTGAAGTGGGCCCACGTGAACTCGCCCACCAAGATATAGTACGAGCCACTAATGAAAAGATTGATGTGGTTCGGGCACACTTGAAAGCGGCTCAAGATAGACAAAAGTCGTATGCCGATAAAAGACGAAGACCGATTGAATTTCACATTTGTGACAGAGTTATGTTAAAGGTTTCCCCATGGAAGGGCATTATCAGGTTCATAAAGAGAGGGAAACTAAGCCCGAAGTTATTGGGCCATTTAAAGTCATCGAACGGGTTGGCAAGGTAGCTTATCGCCTTGAACTACCGGAAGAATTAAATGGAATACATGGCACGTTCCATGTATCACAACTACAAAAATGTCTAGTGGAGGAAACAACTTATGTCCATTACGACGATATCGAGGTGGATAATAGCCTGAATTATGCGGTAAGACCATTAGAGATTTTGGATCGAAAGGTTAAGCACTTACGAAACAAACAAATCGATCAAGTCAAGATCAAGTGGGAACATAGGAAAGGTTCGGACACTACGTGGGAGTCCGAAGAAGAGATGCGACGTCTCTACCCTACAGTATTCGGTACGTACTCTGGTTTCGGGGACGAAACCCTTTTAAGGGGGGTGGGCTTGTAACATCCCGAAAATACAAATTCTTAAATTTCGATTAAACCAGGAATGACACTGACCTAGTTAGATAGGGACTTATGAGTAGTTAATGAGTTAAAACAAAATATAAACGAAAGTTGAGGGGCCAAAAGTTCTTAAATTGAAATTAAGTTTAATAAAAAAAATATTGAAATCTCAAACACACATACGTGTGTGAGATCGACCAGACAAGAAGCAGGGGGCGACCAAGCTCATCAAAACCCTAACTTTCACAAAAACTCCTAAATTGAAGGATCAAACCAAGTCCAAAACGAAAATCGAGCATAGATTAATGATCCCCATTGCGAGGAGATCATAAGGTATGTAAAATTTGACAAAAATTCTCTACTTGAAATTCTCATGAATTTAGAGAACTTGAAATCTGATGATGCATGTGTGGTTTGTAGATGAATTAGGAACATTAAAATGTCTAGGAGTAAACCCTAGACAAGTACATGTTGAAATTATGCTAAATTCTAGTGAAATCCATGGTCACCATTGTAGGTGACTAGTGGGTTATGTAGAACTTGATAAACACTAGGAAATTTGGAGTTTTTCTAGTGTAATTTGACATATGTAAAGTTATTTCAGAATTATAAAGACAAATATTTATGTTAGATAGTTTGGTTGATGAAAATTCGGGTTATATGATAAGTTATGAGCTTGTTAATGAATTATTTAAAATTCTGCCCTTAAGGTGTTTGTAAAAATGCCTCAAAGAAGGCTTAAATCTGAAAATTTAAGTTATACAGCATGATTGTGATGTTTCTGCAAAATATGCGAACTATGAATTGAAAAGAGTTCTAAACATGTTATGATTGAACTCTATAGGAAAGGACACCGGAGCGTCGAGTGGACAAGCCGGTGGCGACTTGCGTTTGAAGGGCGTAGTTTGAAGGTATGTAACTTGACCCGTTACGTTAAGTGAATCGTTGTTAAATTATGTATAGTCGTATTGTAGAATAGAAGTTGTGATGATTTTAGTGACCATAATCGTTACTTAAATCAATAAGATTAGAATTGGTAAGAAACCGTTTGGTAGCCATCAAAATGGAGGATTTCCACAAGATGAGCCAACGGGTCGAATAATGGTGTAAATTGTAGTACAAGCGCTCTTAATAGTTAGCAATGGTGATAACAATCACAAGAGCATTAAGCCATGGTATTGGTAAGGAAATGCAGGTGATGATATGCCCCGGATGGTGGGTATAAGGCGCCATAGGCTTGCTAGCTAACCGGTAATAAAATGGGTGAGGTTAGAATGGATCGAATGATTATATAGTGACTTTTAGACGTATGACATGTAAATCAAATTCTTGGTATGATAGTTGTAATGAGCATGTCCGTAATAAATTTACAGGTATATAGGAAAGGGATCACCTAAAACGACATGTGGATTCGGGTGTAATCAACAAAATAGTCAAAATAGCAAAAAGTTGCAGGAGCTACCGTAAGTTACGGTCTCCACCGTAACTTACGGTAGAGAACAAAACAATTACGGCAGTTCTATACTGCCTTACGGCAGACCAAAGTGAAACAGTGTCTACCGTAACTTACGGTGGCTACCGTAAGTTACGGTAGAGCCCTGACCTATATGTTAAATTGTGCATATTCTTGTTAATCGAATCCATTTTTGAGCGTAGTTTCGATTATGTCAATTAAATAAAAACCCTAGTACTAATATTTGCCAAAATTTCCAGTTTTTAGATATTGCAAGGATGCGGATGATGATCATGCCAATGCTTCAAGAACCGAACACACATTTTGGACGCTTCCGCACTAATATAATCTATTAAACTATGTTGTTTGTAAACACTACTGAATGATGAATGGTTTATTTCTGTTATTCGACTATGTTAAATAGTACTACGAAGTATGACTTAGTTTACCAACTAAGCTTTTTGTTAACTATAAACTTTCTTTTTGTTAAATTCAGTCATTTCTTACGATTAAATAATGCTTTTGAAAGACGGGTGTTACATAAACAATCACCTTGTGACGCAGTTTTATGGTCCTTACTTCCCTATAAACCATACTAGTGTAGTACCTTGTCCCTGGCCCATACTGGGTCTCAAAGCACTGTCTGTCTATGTACTAAACTTCGTCAGCATATTCCTGTTCTATCCGTTAACTGTACTAACTGTGCTTTGTGCATCATGTCTGTCAATAAGGTTTGTATGTGATAATGATGTGACATTATGTAATATGTGATGCACATGTAAGTGTGATACAGTAATCAGAAAGCAATTAAGTAATCCAGCACAATTATTAAGCATTAATTAATATTAGTTAATTGTACGGATACCTGGATTTATGAGGGTTGTCACATACTCAACATAAGGGAATCATGCATTGTCAAGTATACGAGCTGGTATGGGACGTCGAGCATGCACGAGGACGTGCATGAAATGGTGGTGGGAGAGTGTCACAGGCCAAATATTTGAAGATCGAGATGTTATGGGTTGTGCTTGAAAGCTTAGGTTACTAGCTAGTCTGGGACTTTACCGGGAAACGGAGTCAGTGTCAATGAAGATGTGTACGTGCCTAGTTGTATCTACGATACACACCATTGGTCGAGAGCTGGCGCCGCTCTCCTGATGAGTCCAAGGCAGGACGAAACCAATGACCCACACAAAGAAGTAGGATGAATTGGCTTGTCCCGGGGGACATGGGGACACCACACGGGGGTCGAAAACTAACCCCGTGACAATAGTCCTCTTCAGCTTACCCATCCCCAACTTTAACTTGATCCATCCATTTGGCAAGAACAATTACCTACCTGATTTTGGCCTTTGATTCACCCGTCACAACTGCTGGGACAGTCCCGCCAACTTGTTCCTCCGCCAACATGTTCCTCCGCTACCACAGGTGGTTTATTGACCTCCTGCCCTAGATAACTTTGCTCCACTACCTCATCATTTTGTGCGCTGTTCTTAGAGGGTCCCTCGATGTAATTAGCAGATCCAGCATAAGACTCTTTTTGACTCGCTTTGCCGCTCGGGCCCGAAGAGGAAGAATCTTCATTTGACAAACGGTTTTCATCATCCATTAAACTACAACCTAAGATAATAAAACATAATTGTTACTACAAACAGATTGATACACTAATAATAATCAAGATCAAAGTTAAATAAGATGGATGATAAAACGTTAACTAAGAAATACTTACGTAATGAGTACCACACTAGGTTGACTTTGTACTGTACTGTACGAAACCAAACCAAACCAAACACCTAAAAACAAGATCCAAAATGAAACTCGATCTAACTTACCAACAAAAACATAAAACTTACGTATGTACTACATGAAGTTGTGTTTTATCTAAGATCGAAGATTCGAAGTTAATTCATAGCATGCGTACGTACAAAAACAAATAAATCGAAAATGTAAAACTACTGAATTTATCGATTAATTTCATTTGTAAACCTAAGATTTGATTGAGTATCGGAGAATACACACCATTAACAACCATTCGAAGTTAATTCAAAGCATGCATACGTACAAAAACATGAAACTTACTATACATAGAACATTGAAGATTTGACGATGTAAAACTACTAAATTGACCAATTACGTCACGTAATTACGTTTATAGAGAGGAAACATAAGACTTGATTGAGTATCGGAGAATACACACCGTTAACAAGCACTTATAGTGAAAACTTTCAGAGCTCCACAGTTCAACAATTTTTAAATCTCATATTTTATATAACAATATGGTGTTTAAATTAAAGATAAAAGGTTGCTCGCTTTTATAGTGCAATTAAAAAAAAATTCGTATGAAAAGGTTATTAACGTTAAAAAATAGGAGGAGATATGCATATGCTTTAGAGAAAGAAAGTCAACAACTAAGTTATTACAAAAATACCCTTCCACTCGTCATTTTTCCTACACTTTTATCTTAACCATTAATTTAAAAAAGAGTTAATTACACAAATGGGTCATGTGGTTTATACCTAGTTTCGTCTTTGAGTACTAACTTTTTTTAACAGGTTTAGGTTTTATGTTTTCAATTTTGTAACACCTTTGGGTACTAACACCAAAATTTGTTAATTAATGACTAAAATACCCTTGCATTTTTTTTTAAGTTTATCAATGTAACACATTTGGGTACTAACACCTAA
Organism: Helianthus tuberosus; assembly: GCA_030545235.1. Classification (NCBI taxonomy): domain Eukaryota; kingdom Viridiplantae; phylum Streptophyta; class Magnoliopsida; order Asterales; family Asteraceae; genus Helianthus; species Helianthus tuberosus. The sequence continues at coordinate 28,489 of JARYGA010038723.1, forward strand.
TTTTGTTTAAGTTTAAATCAATTTTACAAAATCTATTTATTTTTTTATTTTCATCTTTTTTATTATATCTCTTAATTAACATAAAATCTATTTATTTTTTTATTATCATATTTTTATTAAATTTCTTATTTAGCATAAAATCTACTTGTTACACTAGTAATTTTTTTAAATAGATTTTTAAATAAAATCTACTAGCTATATAGTTTTATGTAAATTAAATTTCTTACTCATTTTAAATAATGTAAACATTACTCGTTTTCAATTTTGGATAGATATGATTGATAATAATAAATATCTTTCATGTAAAAAAATATAAGCCTTTTTTAACTCGTTTTTTTGTTCATTTACATTTTACTACTTTAGAAAGATATTTAATTTACATAAAATCTGCTAGTTACACCAGTAAAATCTACTAGCTATATAGTTTTATGTAAATTAAATATCTTTTTTTACAAAAAAAAATGAGTTTAAAAAAGGCTTAAATTTTTTAGTTTATCTAAAATACCTAGCTATATAGTTTTATCTAAAATACCTAGCTATATAGTTTTATGTAAATTAAATATCTTTCTAAAATCGTAAAATGTAAATGAACAAAAATCGGGTTAAAAAAAGGCTTAATTTTTTTTACATTAAAGATATTTATTATTATCAATCATATCTATCCAAAATTGAAAACAAGTAAGGTTTACATTATTTAAAACGAGTAAAAAATTTAATTTACATAAAACTATATAGCTAGTAGATTTTATTTAAAAAAATATTGGTGTAACAAGTAGATTTTATGTTAAATAAGAAATTTAATAAAAATATGAAAATAAATAAATAAATAGATTTTATGTTAATTAAGAGATATAATAAAAAGATGAAAATAAAAAAAAATAGATTTTGTAAAGTTGATTTAAACTTAAATAAAATTAGGTGTTAGTACCCAAACATGTTACATTGATAAACTTAAAAAAATGCAAGGGTATTTTAGTCATTAATTAACAAATTTTGGTGTTAATACCCAAAGTTGTTACAAAATTGAAACCATAAAACCTAAACCTGTTAAAAAAAAGTTAGTACCCAAAGGCGAAATTGGGTATAAACCACAGGACCCATTTGTGTAATTAACTCTTTAAAAAATAAAAAGTTAAGATTCTTTCTTATCCTAGACAAAATAAGATTCTTTCTTATCCTAGACAAAATCAACTTTTTATTTATTTGATTCTACCCCTATTTTTCATATATCTTGTTAGACATTCGATCACATGTATTTTCACACATCTTATGTTTTGTTGTGCTCTTACTAAATTGTTAAAAGTATTCAATGTCACTTTGTCTAATCGTTTTTTTTCCATATTGGACTGTCTTTATATTGGGCTATCTCCACTCCTTGTGATCCTACTTTTGGGCTGAGCTTTTGGGTGATCCAAAACAATAAATGGCAGCCTCATCTAAAGGTGCACAAAATAACCGGTTAATTAACCGTAACCGGTTATTAACCGAAACCGTAACCGGTTAATAACTGATTTAGGAATAACCAGTCCAGCCGGTTATTTAACCGTAGGTTAGTAACCGGTTACAAGTTTTTAGTATAATAACCGGTTATTAACCGGTTTTTTTAAACCGTTTTTTTAACCGATAGACTGGTTAACCGAAAAAATAACCGAAAAATTCAAAAAAAAGGCAAAAAAACCGGTTTTTAACCGAAAATAACCGGTTAAATAACCGAACCGGTTAAAGTAATTAACCGGACCAGTTAAAAAAATAACCGGTTAAAGCATTAACCGGTTAAAGTCAAAAAGTCAAATTAACCGGTATAACCGGTTAACCGATCCGGTTATTAAAATTAACCGGATTGTGCACCTCTACCTCATCTCTTTGTGTCGATATCCCTGGTGTTTCTCCTTTTTTTAGAATGACTTTCTTGTATTAGGATACATCACTCCCTAAATTGGAGGCCTTGTTGTCCACTCTAATTAGACTATGTTGTCTTAACCTGGCTCACGCTGGCTTCAGAGTTTTGGCTTGGGCGTTCCTCCGGAAAACCATATCGCCGATCACCACAAGAGATGAACACTCTCTGGTGTAACACACGATGGAATGAAAACTTGGGTGGGCTCAGGATAGAACCTCGTACCTCTGTAAGGAGGCTAGGCTCTATCCATAATTGACTAATCCACCAAAGTGACACAAGTGAGGATTGAACTTGGGTCTCCATTAGAGAACCAAAGCCTTCCTACCACTAGGCCACAAGTGGTGGATTCCCTGGTGTTTCTCCTAAATCAAGCTATTTCTTTTCTATTGAATAGGCAACTTGCATTGTTTGGTTCTTGCCATATAGTCTTAAGGAGTTGTTGGTGTACTTCATCCATAAATTGAAGGCTCTTCTGTGATGTGAAGAGCAGATGCAATCTTTAGCATCTTTCATATACTTGTCTTCTACAATAAATAAACTAGGGTTGTTAAAATCTTTTCTTGGTATTGAGGTCTTAAGAACTGAAAAGGGCATTTGTCTGTCTCAAAGGTACTATTGTGTCGAATTCGGTCTTAGGGGGTGGGTGTAAGCCTGTCAACACCCCTATTGAGCAACATCATGTTGTTATGATTTTTTGCAAAAACGATGAGTCGATTTTAACCAACCTTACAAGTTATCAAAAACTTGTTGGAAAACTAATTTGTCTCACAACATGGTGCAATTTTTTAGTCAACGCATGCACCAACCCACTAATTCTCATTTACAACTTGCACTTCGTTTACTTCGCTACTAGAAGAAAGACCCAGGTAAAGGCACTTTCTTTAGAAAAGGCTTGGGTCTTAACATTCGAGCCTATGCCAACTCTGATTGGGGTAAATGTCTGGATTCTAGACATTCTGTGACAGGTTTTTTCATTTTTTTAATACCGCAGTCACTGGTCTCGTGGAAAAGCAAGAAGCAAGGAACCGTTTCAAGGTCTCTGCTGAGGCTAAGTACAGATCTATGTGCGTTGCCATATGTGAAATTTTTTGCTACTAAATGTTTTGAAGGAGTTACATGTTCCTATTAGTCTTTCCATTGACTTATTATGAGACAATAATGTTGCCATCTCTATTGTTGCAAATCCAGTGTTTCATGATCGAAACACTTCGAGTTAGACCTTATCTTCCTTCGTGAAAAGATTATTGACTGTGGCTGTGGATTCTAGCAAGCAATTGGCAGACGTGTTTACAAAAGTTTGTTGGCTTCTCAACATGATTTTTTAGTACAAGAACTATCTATGTATGACATGTTTGAATTATCAAATTGAGAGGAGGTGTTAAAAATATTCAATGTCAATTTGTCTAATCTTTTTTTTTCTCTGTTTGCATATTGGGCTATCTCCACTCCTTGTGATCCTACTTTGGGGCTGAGCTTTTGGGTGATCCAAGACAATAAATGGCAACCTCCTCTCTTTGTGTCGATAACCCTGGTGTTTCTCCTAAATCATGCTATTTCTTTTTATGAATAGCCAGCTAGCATTGATTGGTTCTTGCCATATATTCTTAAGGAGTCGTTGGTGTACTTCATCCATAAATTGAAGGCCTTCTGTGTCTCTAAGAATTCATGTACTCAGTTCGAACTCGAAAAATGTACCCTTATACCTTAACGATAAACAATGCAATTACGAAAATGACAAAATCGTAGTATTCGATAAACAATGCACTTACGAAAAATGAGAAAATTGTAGTATTCAAGTGAGTTACATTACATACCGTAATAACTAATAAACTAATATATCGGATTTTTTAAAAACCATATGCCCAGCGGAAATCAAGGGCCCTGTGCGGAAGTCCTCCCCGCACACCATCTAAGCCTCCCCTGCCTTCTCTGATGTGAAGAAGAACAAAAGCAATCTTTAGACCATGTGTAGTGGTACACATGAATAATGCCCCACCCTAGGGCGTTTTGCGCCATGTGGCAGTCCAGTGAGTAATGAGGCGTTTTTCATAAATGGGTGTAGTGAGGATGTGGGGCATTATGTTAAAAGGGGTTTAATAATAGAATTAAATATAAAAAAAACTATCAAAAATGTTATTGGACAAAAAACCATCAAAAAATGATGATTGGTCAACACACAAGGGGCTCAGGCGTTTTATATACAACGCCATTCAAACTTTTGGTTGAAAAACGCCCGGGGGGGCAGCAATGGGGCGTTGTTGGGCGAGTTTGAGCAAAAAAAAAGGCCCAAATTTGGGACGACTACGGGTAGTCTTAGCATCTTTCATATACTTGTCTTCTACAGTAAACTGGGGTTTACATACCCATTCTCTTTGTCTATTTCTGTTGCACAGAATTTCAATCTATGTCTCTTGTATATAAGTTTTTTTTTATTTGAACCTTGGATTACCATTTGTAACAAAAATTTAGGATACTACAAACATCAACAAGTTTGCTTATATGCTATAATGTATAAGCATACACTATATAAACCATCTTTTATAAGATACGAATGTTATAACCTCATTAAAAACTGAAAATGAGGCAAGTTTACTTTAAAAGATACAAATAATTGTATATGTTGTTTTCTCCTTCATGTTACGGACCACAAATCCATCTTTCGTCACGTGTAGGCTCTTAATTTCCATCGTCACGATCACAGGGACCAACACCTTATAACTACAATTCCATGTTAATCAGGATTCATATCTAAAACATCATTACACGATCGCTATCAACAATCTTCTTTTGTAGTCACCTTCCATCACCATTACTCCTCTTCTTATCAAGGTCTTTTTCTCATAATTTTCTTTCAAACCGTTTAATCGACGGCTGATGTTTTGGTTGTAGTATTCATCGGTTTGACGTGTTTTCACATCACTAGTTTGATGTTAATGTGGTCCGATTTCATCAAGACCCTTAGTCCATTTCATACGATTATCATATAAATTTTGATTATAATAGTGTATTTAAGATTAAATATACACTTAAAAATGCGAGTTTGTTAAAAGATTTTAGAGTTAATTGCCAAAATCGTCCCTGAGGTTTGGGCAGGTTTGCCATTTTCGTCCAAAATGACACTTTTGTACCAAATTGCCCCCAACGTTTGTAACTTTTTGCCATTTTCATCCAAATCACTAACTTAGTTTATTTTTTCTGTTAATTTGAGGATATTTGGATGAAACTGGCAAATATAAAACCACAGGGACGATTTTGGCAATTTACTCAAACTCTTTTAAATTTCTTTTATTTAATTAATTTTGTTACATATATAATAAAAAAGAATATACATGCAAATTTTATATGAAAAAAATAATAGCTTTGTCACATAATTTTTATAATTTTTTATCCAACCACTAACTAAGTTAATTTTTCTATTAAGGCGATGTTTATAAACTAAGACATAAATAATTTCTATTTTTTATATAGATCACTTTTATAAAAATAAAATCTACTTAAACCTCTAAATTTTATAAAACTAAAATGCTGGTGTGCTTATTGAAAAAGGTCAAATAAAAAAATCTTATCATATGTACCAAGTTTGTAATTTATCTTCTACTCTTTTAAATTTTCTAAGGAAAAAAACAGAAGCCAGTGCCCCACCTCACTCTATCAAACAACATATCGTTACCAAACCTTAAAATTACCTACCAAATCGTAATTATAATGCTATGAACCAAAAGTTTCTTTACTCAAGCCACTCAGAATAAGTATTAGTTAGTTACCCTCATAATCTTAATTAAATAAATATTTTATTTCTACCAACATATTTCCTAGGTGCTCAACACATTTAAATAATATGTAACGTTTTACAATTTTTTTCTATCTCTACAACTGATAAATACTAAAAGTTATAATCGATTGTTATGTGTTGCGCACCAATGACGTTTTCTCTTTATAAAACTGATCTATATAAAGAAGCTGTAAAATAATTTATGTCTTAATTTATAAAATTTAAAACATCCTTCACCTTAACAAAAAAAAACTGAGTTAGTGATTTGGATGAAAATTTATAAAAATTATGTAACAAAACTATTAATTTTTTTTTCTAAAAATTCCATGTATATTCTTTTTTATTATATATGTAACAAAAATAATTAAATAAAAGAAATTAAAAAGGGGTTGAGTAATTGCCAAAATCGTCCCTGTGGTTTATATTTGCCAGTTTCATCCAAATATCCTCAACTTAACAGAAAAAATAAACTAAGTTAGTGGTTTGGATGAAAATGGCAAAAAGTTAAAAACGTTGGGGGCAATTTGTTACAAAAGTGTCATTTTGGACCAAAATGGCAAACGTGCACAAACCTCAGGGACAATTTTGGCAATTAACTCAAGATTTTAATAACTAAAACATTTCAACATTTTGTAATTTCATTCGCCGTTTAAAATGTGACGACGAAACTTTTCCCGGAAGCTTGAATCTTGATCGTGTTCGGTTCTTCGTTGAGCTTGATCGTCATCCGATACTCCAATTATTACCTACATATCATAAATCATGATATACGTTAGTTATATGAAATCTATAATAATCTAGCTAAGCCCGAAAGCTCAATACGATGACCAGGTAACTCGTATGGGTTATGGCAACTGATAACCCAGATGAGTATATAACTTGTCTGGGTTATGGCAATTGATAACCCAGATGACCAAATAACTTGTCTGGGTTACGGCACTGATAACCCAGATGACCAGAACTTGTATGGGTTATGGCAACTGATAACCCAGATAACCAAATAACTTGTCTGGGTTATGGCAACTGATAACCTAGATAATCAAATAACTTGTCTGGGTTATCGCAACTGAGAACCCAGATATATATTTAACACGAAAACGAACATAACTTTCTCGTTTTTGATCCGTTTCGCGTCATGTTTCTTCCTACATGACCGTAATTTAATTCTCCATCATATGGAGTTAACATCCGATATCTTGATTAACAAAATTTTAGACTTTTAAGCCTTCGGCTTAAAATGTAATTATGAACTTTTGACCCGTTCGTGTATTAATCAAACAAACATGTTTGTTTGATCTCAATTTCTCATAAACTTTATAAATTCAATGTTATCTATCGTACTAGATTCAAATCCCGGGTTTATATACATTCTTAAACCCGTTTTTACTTAAATGCTTATTTTGACCCGTTAAGGGATTTTAAGCATATTTTATACATGAATCGCTTTCATTCGTTTCTAGCATTTTACTACCACATTTCTTATCAAAAAATCTTCCTACACAACTATATTTGTGTCGGATTTAATGTGAAAATTTATAAATTTCGAGTTTTACCCCTCTGATCATTATTTTACGGCAAAGACTCTTATAGAGTCAATTGACCAAGGATTTACATCCTTCACTTTTGATACTTATTCTATGTATTTATTTAATCATAAAACTCGTTTCCAAACAACCTTTAAAGGTCGTTTGCTCATTTTAGCTTACAAGGGCGTTTTGGTCCATTTTAGCCTTTCATTTACGATGGAGGACTTTTGAAAGCATGTTTGACCCAAAATCCCTCTTTTTAACTATGATTTTGTTTGAAAAGCCATTATGTTTCAAATCACAATGACCATCACTTGAATCATTCGGTTTACTCATTAAAGTAACCAAATGTCTATGTTTACTTTATTTAACTCTTAATGAACCTTTCGTTCTAAATGAGTAGTTAACCTATTACACATACCTGGATCGGATCAATATATTGACCTCTTTCGATATCTTGCCTTAGTAGCCGCTAAGTAATAGCGATGTAAATATCCATTCGATATTTATTCCTATAATCAAACAACTCAACAAACCATTAGTCGATTTTGTCAAAGGGTGATATTTTCACCTTTTGACCCGTTTGGTCTAAATGACCATTTATCTTTGCGAGATGGATTTATTATCATCTTGTCTACATGACTCGCTCCGGTTCACACCGTGCGGTCCTTTTTCTTATAATTCATTTCTTTATTCTTTTGACCCCTTTATGTCTTACGTCATAAAGTGTCCTTCAAAAACTAACGGTTATCATCAACGAGTGACCGAATTACCGTTTTACCCTTATTATTTGTATTGGTCTACCTTATAAGGTAATCATTCAAAACTCGATATTTATTAGTCATTGCATGACTAAATGAATCATATTAGCTCTTTTTAACCATTCAACATGGTTTAATATCATTGTCTTTTGTTCCGAACCGCACATGTCGTGTCAGAACATTCTAATTAAAAGATGACTTTTATTATTCCTAACCTATAAAACCAATAGGTATTTAGTAAAAGGTGTAAGCTTTGACTTACCTAGCATCCAGATTATGCTTTTCCTTCATTCTTGGTTCGTTTGACCCGCTTCCTTCCAAAGCTTTCACCTAGCTTGTCAAGCGTCAAACTATCATTGTAAGTTGTAAAGTGGTTAGGCTAGTCATAGTCATTCACGACTATTCCATCCTACGATCTTTATGTCGAAATTATCATTCGATCATATAAAAGGTCATTTTGACTTTAAAAAGACAAACTGCCTATTAACAAAAGTAATTACACGATGTAGCTTAACTACTCATTTTATTACTTTGCTACTATACGGTAAGCATCCTTCTTATGCTACCGTTTTAACTACTTATGAAATCAAGTTGATTATATTATAATCAACTTCATTTGATTAACACATGATGATATCAAACATCATTTTGATCATAATATATCATCTTTTTCATTTTATCATACAAACCCATTTCCTAGCAAGTATGATCTGTGACAACCGTCACTTTTCCGTACATTCCGTACACTAATTGAACAGTAATCAGTGCTTAAATAATTGTGCATGATCTAGTTTACAAGACAAATGAATTTTTTATTACTGTTATATACATACTATGGCATTTCATGTTACAAGACTTTATTCGTTGCTACATGCAACACGAGATAGTTCTAATGATACACAGAACAGAATTGGCACCATTACCAGACAAACTAAAAATGCTGACGAAGTTCAGTACATAGACAGACAGTGTTTTGAGGCCCAGTATGAGACAGAGATTACGTATTACACTAGTATAGTGCGTAGGAAAGTAAGGACCACAAAACTGTCTTTTCTAGATGAAAGACAAAGTGCCGAAAAGTGCTTAAAACTCACATAAAGTGCAAAATTCTGCACTAATCAACAAAATTCAGCATTTTAACATGCTAGTCACTTGCAAAAACATGACAAAATGGTCCTGAATACTTTCCAAAGTGTCGGGAATTAAAAGTGTCACTAAAAGTTACATAAAGGACACTATACGGAATAACTTAGCACTTTAACGGAACGGTATCCAACCGAACAGCCGGACATTACCCGGAACACTAAAATATTGCAAGAAGCATTGTTTTATTATTTTGAACTAGTTATGATCCCCGAACACCCTAACACCCACTAAAGTATCTAATAACCAACCAAACTAACTATATACGTGGAATGGGATTACAAGGTAACTAGATGATTAAAAATTTACATTTAGACCCCTCCACCATGTGCTTGTAATCGGCCACATGTTTAAATTTGTGGGATTTCATTTGATTTTCCTAAGATATGGTTAGATTATGTTATGTACTTACCCAACATACTAACCAATGGGTAATACACAAATGGGAGATTATAAGAGAACATGGAGGGTCATGAGCATCTACACTTCTCAACATTTCACCTCTTCCTCCCTCCTTCTTTATCTCGGCCGAAACCCACACTCACACCACCACCACTTTCCATTTCAAGTTTCACCAGGGAGCTAAGGTCCAACATCCATTTCCATCCACTACGGTTCTGTTTGGTATCTTTCGCACGACATTCGCACCTCGAGTTCAAGCTGAATTTTAGTTCACGGTCCGCGACCATAAGAATCGAGTCTCGAACCCCCGCGGAAAGGAAGCTCAAGTTCTTCGCCATCTCGTCTTTCGAACGCAACTTTGCTTGCTTTTGTAAGTGTTTATCATGGTTATCCTTTGAATTTCCATGTTACTAATGCCTAATCAATCATCCAAGTAGAGTTTTGAACCAAAACAAATACTTAGACCCTTGTGTCGTCATTAAGAAAATCATAGTTTCCTAACAAGCTTTCAAGTCGGTGTTTATTGCAACGGTACACATGTTGCTATTAGTAGTTTTTCATGTCGCTAATAAAGAAAAAAAAGTTAGATTTAAAACTTGTCCATAAACTTATGTGGCTCTTCGACAGCCACAATTGGTTTTAAACCAAGTGAACATTCTCTTTAAATCCTACACACTACATGCATACGTTATTACAAAAATGGCCATTTTGGATGAAACCATTTTTTTTAATGCTTCTGAACATAATTTTTGGTCCTATATGTATGAACCATGCATGGATTTTAAACATTGTCTTGAAGTAATCATATTATGATTTTTAATATATATTTATTTTTACAACTTATAGTATAAGATCTTGTAAAAAGTTATGGTTTTAAGGACCAGACTATACACCTCTGTGTGTTTATATGCATACTCATAGTTGTTAGAGCCAAAAATAATAATAATAATAAATAAAAATAAAAAGAAAAATATAAAAGGTTTTCCCAATTAGATACTACGATGAAAACCTCGTGTTTCATAAGTTAGAAGAAATTTTATGACAATATATATTCCGGAAAGAAAAATGTACTGTAGGAATGAATATAATTTTTTTCTTTATTAGAAATAGTTAGTGATGGACTCAATATCTAGAAATTTTATTTCATACATATATATGTTTATATATATTATTTGGAGTAAATAATGTGCAAGAAAACTATAAACTGATATTTTTTTTTCACAAGTATCTGTTGTATTAAGAGAGTTATTCTCTAAACATAAGTATACAATTTTGTATACGCATGTAGTTTTTCTCATAGAACCAGGTTGAAAGTATATTTACTTTTTCACCCGTATGTGATTTAACCAAAGACTACTACGAATATAATAATGTTGATACATAATTATTGTCATAAAATATATATTTCGGTGTAAATATATTTTGCCAACTTGGAACAAATCACCAACGTGTCAGCACGTCGTGCTAAAAACAAGAAAATACGTATTTCAAAACTAGCTAGTTGGATGATTTGATTATGACCAACACATGTGCTAGGGCTTTATGTTATGGACCTTAGTGCCTTATATGAATTAGGATACGTGTAGGTCAGGAATTATTATGGACCTAGTGCTCCCTATGTCCTCACATGCCTTAAAGTCCTTGTAAAACATTCATGTTCATACACGCTTTTCATACCTATTTACAAAGGAGTCTCTAACAGATTACAAGAATTACAGTACACAAACAAGACGCATGAACTCGCTCAACTTTTTGTTGATGTTTTCCAAAATTACATGTATTTCAGGTGACAGGATGGATCTTGGGCGCGGGTGTCGTAACTAGAAGTAGACTTCAAGTATAGATGTCATCCACTTTTATTGATTTGTAACCTAGGCGAAGGTTGTGTTTTAAAACTTAAAATACCAGTGTTTGTAATACTCAAATTTTATGAATGGATGAACATCGTTTTGATCATGTAGTTGTTTATTACGATTGAATGCAATGATATTAAACCAGTCACACATCATACGCTTCCGTAAAAGTCAGGGTGTGACAGTTTGGTATCAGAGCTTCGATTGTAGTGAACTAGGATTCCTTCTCGAGTCTATACTACAATCACTAGAGTTCTCTCACGAAAACATTTTACAAAAAGGTTTTCATTGCATTCACGTAAGCGTCAAGATCCACGAGTCAAACACTTTTCAAAAAGAGACAAGGCAAGGACATTAGAAGGGAATACCCTCAAGATAAGGTGCCAATTAAGGCATAGTCTACACGAGTTAGACTTGCCAAAGATAAAATACACTCTTGGTGAAAACTAGTACCAAGTAGTGTTTCTGTCGTGAATCGACAACTAGAAAAATGACCCCCCAAAAACGAGAGTTATACATGATATGATGCATCGAAATGCCTGTTTATGCTAAGTAACATATTTGTTTATCGATACATACATACGAATAAGTGTACGGAATAAATATTGACGTGAATACATACAAATAAGTGTACGGAATGATTATTGACGTGAACAAGATACCTTCGACTCCGACTCCTATTATTGTACGTAACTCGCACGATGAAGCTATCAACCTCGCGTTCATTGCAAAGCTCATAGCTAGAGTGATTACCAAACAAGATTCTGAGCTTGCTTCCGTAGGATATAGCTGCTTTTCCCTCTCGATCGTGAAGGTGCCTGACTACAGTAGTGACGACGAGGCAGAGGTGGCAACCTTGAACGACTTCTTAATCAGAGGGACGAGATCCCTGCGGCCCTTGTGAAACGAGATTGACGACATACTTGACCAGAAAAGGAAGATGAAGTATTCATCTTGAAGGTGCCCCTCCCACTACTAGGAATTCTCTTTATTCCTATTCCATTTAATCATCGTGCCTATTCGCGCGTAATGACAACGAGTGTTAGCGCGTGGACCACCGCAACGGTCCTTCCCATGATAGAGGTATAAGGACAGTAGTGTCCCTTCCTTGATTGATCATCTGCTTGGACGAGAGAAAATTGGGGTAACTGTGCAAGACAATTTATTATTACGGGGGCCCACGTAATAACGACTTGTAGTGCACAGAAATCCTGGTGGACTCTGCGGGTCGAGCTAATGAAAACCACACAAAAATAATCTATTGGTGTTCACACCTTCATCTGGTAGAACAATACATAGATCAGTGCTTTAGTGCGTTATAAAGTAGGAAGCCTGTCTTAGCCTACTTCGTGACTGACACTTCTACCTGTATACGAGACGTTTGAGAAAACGACATTTAACCAAGTGAAGATGGGTAACATTCAAAAAGATTCAGCGACCTTACACTCTCTATCACCTCTACACGAACAACCCCATCTCTGGGAAAATATACACATCAATAAAGCTAACATAGCAGGAAATAACTGAAACCTAAATGACCAAGGCGATGTAACCTCGAGTTCATTTTATTACAAACAATAAGCCAAGTTAGCAAGCCTATGTGAAGGCTCAGTAATTGTTTCCTCGCTCATACATTGAGTATATATACATGTGAAATTGGGTGATTACATGATGGCTTATGGTGCTACGTACCTCATAGACAATTGGAATGTTGTCTAACCTACTTCATACCATTTTGACAGAAGAGAATGCCGCCCAGACGAGACACAAACACCAGTACGTTACCAAGAACAAAAGCTGAGCTTCAAGAACGAATCTCACAGGCAATTGCACGACATGAAGCCCTCCGCTCCGAACACAGCGGTGACACTTCTGGAAATAACCCTCCAACTGGCTGCACCTATAAACAATTCCTGGACTACAAGCCATTGAATTTTGATGGCACAGGAGGTGCCGTTGCATTTGTTCGTTGGTCAGAAAAGACTGACTCCATTCTAAGAATGAGTAACTGTTCACCCCAACAGAGTGTTACCTATATCTCAGGGTTGTTTTTGGATGGCGCACTCTCCTGGTGGAACCTTCAGGTTTAGACCCTTGGTGCAGATGTTGCTTATGCACTGAGCTGGGACGAGCTCAAGGAAATGATGGAAAAGAAATACTGTTCTATGGCTGAAATCCAGAAGCTTGAGGTGGAGTTCTGGAATTTGAAAATGGACGGACCGAAGATTCCTGAATATGTCCAGCGATTTCACGACTTGTCTAGGGTCGTCCCCTACTTAGTCAAACCAGAATTCAAAAGGATTGAACGATTCATTTGGGGGCTTGCACCTCAAATTAGGAGCTTGGTTACTACCTCAAGGCCTCCAACCATCGCAGTCATGTGGAGTCATCAGGCAATAAGAAAAGGAAGTCTTCGAACCTAAAGGTGGGCACACAAGTCGGCTATGGAAGCTCTAAAGCAAACAAAAGAAAGAAAGTGAAACCGCCGCATGGCAGGAAAACTGATGGAGCCACTAATAAGGCCGGTGGTAAAATTTACTCGGGGACTAAGCCGAGGTGCGGGGAATGCAATTTTCACCATGAAGGTCGATGTCTGAGGCCTAAGTGCGGGAAGTGTGGAAAAGAAGGGCACAGCAAGGACGCCTGTTGGGAGAAGGACCCAGATGGAAGAAATAAGAGAATACCTGGTTGCTACAGATGTGGTGAAGCAGGGCACTTTAGGAAAGATTGTCCTGGGAAGAAACAAGCAAGGAAGGGTTTTCACGATCGAAACTCGTGAAGCACGCCAGGATCCAGATGCGGTTACGGGTACGTTCCCTATTAACCAACCTAATGCATCTACTTTTAATTAATACTGGCATCAACTTTAACCTTGCATGCTTAGAACATAAGAAACTGCTTCGCCTAGTTTCGAGTAAAATAGACGTCCCGTACTCTTTAGAAATGGGCATATAGAAGGCTAGTTTAAGCAGACGAAGCAAGTAAGGAATTATATTCTAGGAACTCAGAAGGCCGGAACCTTCTGTTACCATTAACTTGAGAAGTCATGATATGATAGTCAGCGTGGATTGGATATCCAAGTATAAAGCCTGAAAACATCCCCGTTATGGAAGAAATTCCAGAAGCCTTTTTTTTAAGATTTGCCAGGAACGCCCCTCCATAAGCGACAAGAGGAACCTCGTGCCAGAAGCGGCACCAGTACCGAATGACGCCATACCGACTAGCTTCGTCCACGAAGTACGAGCCTCCGATATAACTGCAAGAGCTGCTAGACAGAGGAAATTAGGGACATGACATCCTTAGTAAGGACACGAGGAGAAAGTTGACAGTTCCATTTTGCATAAATTCTAGAAAATTGAGAATCAGAATCCTTTGCCAAGGACTGATAACATGAACAGACAAATCGTCAGGTTATAGTTACCACTCAAAGATCAACATGAGGAAAAGATGTCCTCCACTGTGAATACAAGAAGGAAGTATCCCTAAAACGAACTTTAGGACTCGCTTTGAGCATTACGAGTTCCTTGTCGTACCATTTGGCTTAACACATGCATCGACAATACTCATGGACCTCATGAATCGAACGTGTAAGCCATACCTGGATAGATCACGATTATATTGACTACATTCTTATATGGCCAACGACCGAAGAAGGTCGTGAGCAACGGCTGCAATTTACCTTGCAACTCTTAGAGAAAGAACAGTTAATTGCTAAGATGTCGAAAAGCGGATTTCGAATTCGCGAAGTAAGAACTTTAAGATACATGGTGGATAAGAATGAGATTCATGCCAACCTTACAATCAAGAGCCAAGGGTTAGAATTTCAATTATGTGACACTTCTCGACAAAGTCTCGATTGCGCGTCGTTGCAACAAGACCACAGTATTGCATACGTGCCACGTTGATTAAAAGATCATAAGAAGAAACCTTGATCTAGATACAATAATTGCGCGCCGCAAATTTGACGTCATTACCTAAAGAAAACGCTGCACGATCTTTACTGATCACAAGGGTTGCAGCACACCGTTGATCATAAAAACTTGAATATTAACGTAGATGGACCAAGCTACTGAACGATACAGACTATATGAACATGATACATGCTTGCGTGATAAACTTTGATGAAAAGTTGGAACACTCACTTGCCCTTAGTGGAGTTTTCCTACAACAGTATTTATCATGCCGCTGTTTAAACCGCTTCGTGTGAAGCCTTAGATGGAACATAATAAGTCGATCCCCGTCGTGTTGAACGGAGACCAGAGATAAACAATTTACTGGCCCGAGTTGGTTCAGGAAAACTAGAGGCAAACCGTTTAGATATGTGAACATATCAAGGCAGCCCGCAGGATACAGAAAGATTGCACCGATGAGCGGTAGAAATCGTAAGAATTTGAGACAAGAAGTATGACTAAAATGAGAGCCTCTCCTAGAGAAGGCGTAGTGTGATTTGGAAAACGAAAAGGTTGAAACCCCGGTGTAGGGATCAGAACCATTGCTCACAAGATGAAACTTCTAGAAAAGATCCGTAGTGATCGCGACACATTCTACGTGTCTAGTCTTTAAAGGAGTCTGACTCAAGGAACAGTCGTAGTTCCCACAAATAAGATTCACGCCAATGACAAAACGACAAAATTACTATAGAACATGTTAAGGGTTCGGACCAAGAGTCCACAATACTATAGAACCTGTTAAGGGTTCGGACCAAGAGTCCACAATACTATAGAACCTGTTAAGGTTACGGACCAAGAGTCCATAAGATACAGAAAAGACATAATTGATTTACTTGAGTACGACAGAATTCATAACACGACCCAGAGTACATGGGAACATAAAGACAAATCATGAATCTAAGTGACCATATTTGATTCACAACTCCCCTGCGACCGATGGCATCGCTTGAATTTCGGGACGAAATTCTTTTAACGGGGGGAGACTGTGACAACCGTCACTTTTCCGTACATTCCGTACACTAATTGAACAGTAATCAGTTCTTAAATAATTGTGCATGATCTAGTTTACAAGACAAATGAATTTTTTATTACAGTTATATACATACTATGGCATTTCATGTTACAAGACTTTATTCGTTGCTACATGCAACACGAGATAGTTCTAATGATACACAGAACAGAATTGGCACCATTACCAGACAAACTAAAAATGCTGACGAAGTTCAGTACATAGACAGACAGTGTTTTAAGGCCCAGTATGAGACAGAGATTACGTATTACACTAGTATAGTGCGTAGGAAAGTAAGGACCACAAAACTGCCTTTTTAGATGAAAGACAAAGTGCCGAAAAGTGCCTAAAACTCACATAAAGTGCAAAATTCTGCACTAATCAACAAAATTCAGCATTTTAACATGCTAGTCACTTGCAAAAACATGACAAAATGGTCCTGAATACTTTCCAAAGTGCCGGGAATTAAAAGTGTCACTAAAAGTTACATAAAGGACACTATACGGAATAACTTAGCACTTTAACGGAACGGTATCCAACCGAACAGTCGGACATTACCCGGAACACTAAAATATTGCAAGAAGCATTGTTTTATTATTTTGAACTAGTTATAATCCCCGAACACCCTAACACCCACTAAAATATCTAATAACCAACCAAACTAACTATATACTTGGAATGGGATTACAAGGTAACTAGATGATTAAAAATTTACATTTAGACCCCTCCACCATGTGCTTGTAATCGGCCACATGTTTAAATTTGTGGGATTTCATTTGATTTTCCTAAGATATGGTTAGATTATGTTATGTACTTACCCAACATACTAACCAATGGGTAATACACAAATGGGAGATTATAAGAGAACATGGAGGGTCATGAGCATCTACACTTCTCAACATTTCACCTCTTCCTCCCTCCTTCTTTATCTCGGCCGAAACCCACACTCACACCACCACCACTTTCCATTTCAAGTTTCACCAGGGAGCTAAGGTCCAACATCCATTTCCATCCACTACGGTTCTGTTTGGTATCTTTCGCACGACATTCGCACCTCGAGTTCAAGCTGAATTTTAGTTCACGGTCCGCGACCATAAGAATCGAGTCTCGAACCCCCGCGGAAAGGAAGCTCAAGTTCTTCGCCATCTCGTCTGTCGAACGCAACTTTGCTTGCTTTTGTAAGTGTTTATCATGGTTATCCTTTGAATTTCCATGTTACTAATGCCTAATCAATCATCCAAGTAGAGTTTTGAACCAAAACAAATACTTAGACCCTTGTGTCGTCATTAAGAAAATCATAGTTTCCTAACAAGCTTTCAAGTCGGTGTTTATTGCGACGGTACACATGTTGCTATTAGTAGTTTTCATGTCGCTAATAAAGAAAAAAAAGTTAGATTTAAAACTTGTCCATAAACTTATGTGGCTCTTCGACAGCCACAATTGGTTTTAAACCAAGTGAACATTCTTTTTAAATCCTAAACACTACATGCATACGTTATTACAAAAATGGCCATTTTGGATGAAACCATTTTTTTTAATGCTTCTGATCATAATTTTTGGTCCTATATGTATGAACCATGCATGGATTTTAAACATTGTCTTGAAGTAATCAGATTATGATTTTTAATATATATTTATTTTTACAACTTATAGTATAAGATCTTGTAAAAAGTTATGGTTTTAAGGACCAGACTATACACCTCTGTGTGTTTATATGCATACTCATAGTTGTTAGAGCCAAAAATAATAATAATAATAATAAATAAAAAGAAAAAGAAAAATATAAAAGGTTTTCCCAATTAGATACTACGATGAAAACCTCGTGTTTCATAAGTTAGAAGAAACTTTATGACAATATATATTCCGGAAAGAAAAATGTACTGTAGGAATGAATATAATTTTTTTCTTTATTAGAAATAGTTAGTCATGGACTCAATATCTAGAAATTTTATTTCATACATATATATGTTTATATATATTATTTGGAGTAAATAATGTCTAAGAAAACTATAAACTGATATTTTTTTACACAAGTATTTGTTGTATTAAGAGAGTTATTCTCTAAACATAAGTATACAATTTTGTATACGCATATAGTTTTTCTCATAGAACCAGGTTGAAAGTATATTTACTTTTTCACCCGTATGTGATTTAACCAAAGACTACTACGAATATAATAATGTTGATACATAATTATTGTCATAAAATATATATTTCGGTGTAAATATATTTTGCCAACTTGGAACAAATCACCAACGTGTCAGCACGTCGTGCTAAAAACAAGAAAATACGTATTTCAAAACTAGCTAGTTGGATGATTTGATTATGACCAACACATGTGCTAGGGCTTTATGTTATGGACCTTAGTGCCTTATCTGAATTAGGATAAGTGTAGGTCGGGAATTATTTTGGACATTTGATTTTGCTAGCATACGCTTCAGGAACACAAAACAGTGAGTTCATGCTCCCCCTTTTCTTTAACTGTTTTTGGTTTTATAACTCTCGGGGGTGAAATACATGTTACAATGTTTACAAATGGTATGATACAAAGACAAGAAGCACACTTGGTGAGAACGAGTACCAAGTATGATGCGTTTTAAGAAATGCCTATGAAATACTAGATCATGTGAGCATAGACTAAATACAGAAATGTCATTAATACATAATTTGGGACGAGGGTTAGATCTAACGGGTACGGCCGAACCCCACTCATGGTCAAAACTAGTACCTAGTAGTGCTTCGGAGTCCCAGTCGAGGGAAATCGACACAGTCGAGGTTAATCGACACAGTCGAGGGTAATCGTCCCAGTCAAGGTAAATTGACACAGTCGAGGTTAATCGACACAGTCGAGGAAAATCGACAAGGGTATGAGCCAATACTAGTGCTCCCTATGTCCTCACATGCCTTAAAGTCCTTGTAAAACATTCATGTTCATACACGCTTTTCATACCTGTTTACAAAGGAGTCTCTCACAGATTACAAGAATTACAGTACACAAACAAGACGCGTGAACTCGCTCAACTTTTTGTTAATGTTTTCCAAAATTACATGTATTTCAGGTGACAGGATGGATCTTGGGCGCGGGTGTCGTAACTAGAAGTAGACTTCAAGTATAGATGTCATCCACTTTTATTGATTTGTAACCTAGACGAAGGTTGTGTTTTAAAACTTAAAATACCAGTGTTTGTAATACTCAAATTTTATGAATGGATGAACATCGTTTTGATCATGTAGTTGTTTATTACGATTGAATGCAATGATATTAAACCAGTCACACATCATACGCTTCCGTAAAAGTCAGGGTGTGACATGATCATGTACTTAAACACTCAATTTGTTCAAGTATTTCCTGATTATTATCAGATATGATGATTCTAATCATAATTATATCCGCAATTTCATCATATGATTAATACCCACTTATCCTAGTGTGGTAAATCATCAAATCATTCCAATTATAGCATCATATGTATAATTTTCACTTATGGTTTTGTTCCTAAGCTAAAATACATCACTAATTCAGTCATAGCTTCAATAATACATTCATAATTCGCGATTATGATGATTATTCAATTTTCACAACTTCACAAATCATCAAAATTTGACATACCTTATGATCCCCTAGTTTGGGTGATCATTAATTCACATTCAATTGTGAATTTGAGCTTCGTTTAAGCCTTCAATTTGATGATTTTTTATGAGATTAGGGTTTTGGCTCCTGGGGAACCTCCTGGGTTCGAACAGAACATTCTCAAACACACTATATGTGTGTTTTAGTTTTGTTTAGCCTATTTTATATTACAACTTTAAAGTTATTCAAATGTGGCCCTTCATGTTTGGTTAGTTTATTAAGTAGGCTACAACCCACTTAATTCCAATATCATTCACACTAATTAACTAGGTTAAATATTCCTAGTTAACTTAGTGGGCTCGGGGAAATTTATGACTTAGTTTATTTTAAGTCCCGTTAGCTCGGACCTTCTATAAACTTAATTTCTTAAAAGCCTTTATACAACTTTTATTTAATATTAGGTTTATATATTTAAAATCCTAATATTCACCGGGTTACTTTTACCACTAACGGTACTTTACCCGCCTTTTAATATTAACGTGGTTTGATTACCAAACCCGTTTTCGGGGTGTTACAAGTCTACCCCATTAAAGAGGTTTCGTCCTCGAAACCTTTATTGCATAGTTCATTGAGTTTAAACTCAATGCACTTGATTTCGATATCAATTGAGCATTGATCATATTTTAACCAATTGTTATCATTACCATAAAAATATGGTAATATCTTTTTGGTTACTAAGCATATATGCATTTCATACGAAATAATGCAACTCGAAATAACATAATCTAGTTATTTCCACTTGTTTTGTTAATTTAGCGAAGTCCATCGCTTTTATACTTTCGGACTCTTCATGAATTCGTTATTTTAACCTGTTTAAAGGTCTTTAGTGAAATCTTTCACTTTTAACAAACAAACTCTTTTGTTTGAATTGACTTCCCGACACTTCGCTTGGGTTGTATCATGATCCCTCAAAATAGGTGATCAGTATTTTTTGTTATTAAGGTCTCATGGGCCTTTGTCGTTTACTTGATCGAGTCGCCAATTTGGCCACTTGATCATGTAAATGTATTGATTTTGTTTATTCCACGCTATTATCATAATAAATAGCGTATTATCGAAATTCTTAATTTAAATTTCGACCTTAACCGGTCTTACTAACTTGACTTATTAGTCCAGTTACCTTATACCCATAACATCATGTGTATTTGATATTGCAACACAATGATTGACTAGGGTTTTGTTTAGTGGTGTGGGAGCTAGTTTGAGTTTTGCGAATTATAGAAATAAAAAGATAACAATATTGTTGCAAGTGAAGTCCAATAATTATGATCGAAATCATTACGAATCTCTGTCAGAATAGAATATAAATTTAATAGCATAGCGACTAGAGAATTTTGATATTTTGAATTATTAAAATATGGATTGAGACCGGCGGTTTCGGCCTTTGGGTCACTGTTAACAGCTGGTGAAAGTAATCCATAAACTATTTTGGTCCACAACATATACAAAGCCCATGCAATCAACTGGATGCATAAGATTTTTCCAAACTGACATAAAAGGAAGTCAAATTTGCTACCTTCCCTGTCCCGGTAGACTGTAGTTATTGAGGTTAAAAAAAAAAACTACCAGGTTATTCAAAATGGTTTTAAGTAAATTTTAATCAAATTGACTGGTATAAGTTGTCGCATTATTACAACGACGAGTGAAAGTGTGAGACAACCGAGTAGACGTGTGCCAAGCTTTAGAGGAAAAATATATACAACTGAGTTGTGGTGTGTGACAGTTATCCCTATTAAGTCAGCTTTTTATGTGAGTTTTAGGTGTCTCGATGGTTAACTTTTAACCATATAAGTATCATAATAGGTATACTTGATACTCAAAAGAAATAAGTGTACCCGATAGGGAATGAGTAGCCAGTACCTGACGGGTATGGTGCATTGTTTTCTATATAATCAAGTATGTAGTGGGTGACAAAACTTGACCCATTATCATCTCTATTTTTATATTACCCGCGACTGAAAGACCTTATAGTACGGGGTTTTGTTGTTTTTTTTTTTTTTTGTATTAACATGAAAAATAAAAATACTAAGGACAGAAAGATTTAAAGTCCAAGAGACAAATTAGAGTAAATGCAACACACTAGTCACTAGGAGTTCACATATTGAGCCAGATTATTCAAGAATCCACATGATCGCCCATGCCTTTGACCATGTGACCCAAACCCCCCAATCAAATCACTATCCATATCATCAACCACAACCACAACCACAAACTCAAATCTACAAACTTAAAAGCAAATTTGTTATTTTCTCACTCATCTCACATTATCCAAAAACGGATATAGGAAAGACTCTACCTATTTGCACACCAATGTGGCTATTTGCACATTAAATCCTACCTTTACCTACGCTGCGTATAGAGCTATACGGAGCGTATAAGTTGCATGCAATTCAGAGCCAGCCCAGCAATCATTTGCACAGACAACCAGGTTTTATATACGATGCGTATAGAGCTATACGCAGCGTATATAACCCATCATATTTTTTAGGCTATTTTGATGTATTTGGGGTTAAAAATAAAAACTACCCTTTATATACACTGCGTATACAGCTATAGGCAGCGTATATAAAGGGTCAAAAAGACAATGTTACCCCTGTTTTTGGCTACGTATAGCCCCCAATCCAGGGGTAAAATGGTTTTTTTTAATATACGCCACGTATAGCCCTGTATGTGGCGTATATATGGGGCAAGTTTGGTAAAAAGGACCATTTTACCACTGGGTTGGGGCTATACGAAGCCCAAACCAGGGGTAAAATTGTCTTTTTGACCTTTATATACGCAGCGTATATAAAGGTTTTTTTTAGAAACATTTATACATTATTGATGGTTTTAGTAAATTTTATAAAAAAAAAGTTTTCTATTTTAAATAAATAAAAAATTAAGTATTTCTTACAAGCTTTAAACAACATTAATCGATTTTATACGATAAATATCGTATCGTATAAGTGTAGTATAGGTCACGTATTGACCTCGTATAAGCCTATAAGTATGATATCGTATCGTATAAGTGTAGTAAAGGTCACATATTGACCTCGTATAAGCCTATAAGTGTGATATCGTATCGTATAGCGTAGTATGTGTCCTGTATAGCTCCCTTATAGGCATATACAAGACCTATAAGGGGGCTATACGAGACTTATACTACATTATACGATACGATACGATACGATACTATACGATACGATACGATACGATACTATACGATACTATACGATACGATATAACACCCGTATAGGCCTATAGGTGTAGTATAGGTCTCATATAGTACTATAGGTGTGGTTTAGGTCCCGTGTAGGCCTATAGGCATATACAAGACCTATAGGGAACCTATATGAGACTTATACTATACACTATACGATACGATACGATGCAATACGATATGATACGATACTATAGGATACCATACAGTTAACACCTGTATAAGCCTATAGATGTAGTATAGGTCCTTTATAGGCCTATAGGTGTGGTTTAGATCTGTATAGGACTATAGGTGTAGTTTAGGTCCCGTATAGGACTATAGGCATATACAAGACCTATAGGAAACCTATACGAGACTTATAGTACACTATATAATGCAATATGATACGATACGATACGATACAATACTATAGTATAGGCACATACAAGACCTATATGAGACTTATACGAGGTTTATACGAGACTTATACTATATGATACTTAAAAATGTTTTTTTTAAATACACCCTTTATATACGCTGCGTATAGGCCTATACGCGATGTATATAAAGGATCAAAAAGATAATTTTACCACAGGTTTGGGGTTAAAAATAAAAACTACCCTTTATATACGCTGCGTATAGACCTATACGCAGCGTATATAAAAGGTCAAAAAGACAATGTTACTCCTGTTTTTGGCTGCGTATAGCCCCCAATCCAGGGGTAAAATGGTTTTTTTACTATACGCCGCGTATAGCCTTGTATGTGGCGTATATATGGGGCAAGTTTGGTAAAAAAAAGACCATTTTACCCTTGAGTTGGGGGCTATGCGGAGCCCAAACCAGGGGTAAAATTGCCTTTTTGACCCTACGCGGCGTATATAAATCTTTTTTTAGAAGCATTTATACATTAGTGATGGTTTTAGTAAAGTTTTATAAAAAAAAAGTTTTCTATTTTAAATAAATAAAAAATTAAGTATTTCTTACAAGCTTTTTTATACAACATTAATCATTTTTATACGATAAATATCGTATCGTATAGGTTTAGTATAGGTCACGTATTGACCTCGTATAAGCCTATAAGTGTGATATCGTATCGTATAGCATAGTATATGTCCCGTATAGCTCCCTTATTGGCATATACAAGACCTATAAGGGAGCTATACGAGACTTATACTACACTATACGATACGATACGATACGAGACGAGACGATACGACACGATACAATATAACACCCGTATAGGCCTATAGGTGTAGTATAGGTCTCGTATAGTACTATAGGTGTGGTTTAGGTCCCGTGTAGGCCTATAGACATATACAAGACCTATAGGGAACCTATACGAGACTTATACTATACACTATACGATACGATACGATACGATACGATGCAATACGATACGATACTATAGGATACCATACAACACCCGTATAAGCCTATAGATTTAGTATAGGTCCCTTATAGGCCTATAGGTGTGATTTAGGTCTCGTATAGGCCTATATGTGTGGTTGAGGTCCCGTATAGGTACTTTAGCCAATTTGTCATGTTTTCTAACCACCTCCCACGCCTCAACATGTTGAAAACCACTCGTATATTTTCAAGGTCGTTTTCATGATGTCAAGATCGTCACACCCGCAACCACGTAAACGATCCTTAAAGATATAAAGTTATAGAAAATATAAAGTTAGGGATATAAACAAATATATAATGCTAAAAAAATATTTATACCGCTTGCTGCCGAAGGCCGTTGAAGTAGTTCAATTTAGTCAACATAGGGTGACATTTTGAACGTACTTGATGAACATTTCGGGTACTTCTTCCAACTTTCATTGTAATGCTCGAGAATTTGTTTCCAAAAACCATTGCAGGTTTGTTGATTGCCTTGTTTCTTGTTTATTGAACAATGAACCCATGCCTTCGCATACATCTCTTCTTGTTTTCCGTCCAATTTTGGCGCTCCATCTTTTCTCCCTTACTTCCTGGTTTACTTCCTCCACCAACACTTTGTCTTCATCTTCATATTCGTCTTCACAAAGATCTTCATCTTCATCCAAATATTGCGTTTCGAGCACAACATCTTCGTAGTCGTTGTCATCGTAAATCGGGAGCGAGCGTTCGACATTCTCTCGTGGTGATTGATTGGTGGGCTCCTATATGCAAACAAGTCGAATGAGTTTTATGCTTCCATGGAATATTCGTACCGACCGAGTGCGACCATTGTTGGACCATGTGAGTGTGAAAATACTTGTGGTAGAAAATTTGGTTGAGGTTGGATGGTGTAAAAAGTCGGTTGTGAAGCTTGGGAGTAAAAAGTTAAGGTTGAGAGTGTGGTATATACCTGAGTGGGGATTGAATCGGTACACTTGGACAGCTCGAACCGCCTCGCCTCATAGAACTTTTTTTCTTGGGATCACTTTTTTGTTCATTCGTGGTTTGTGAGAATTGAGAAGTGGTTTGGGAATGGTTTGGTTTAAATAATAAAATGAAATTAATTTTTTTAAAACATCAAAAGCATTATAGCCGTTAAAAATCCGAACGGTCATAAAAAGCAACAATGCACAAGCGGTGACTCCTACCCAATCCATTGTGTTTACCGCAAGAAAAGTGGGGTTGGCGGCGGTGTTACCACACGGTGAGCGGTCACCGTCCGCCTTCCCCACACTCTACCCCGTACACTCTAAAAGAACACACCTAACAAATGGCCAAAAGACTAGACTTGTGGTAGAACCGTATGTTTTTCGAAATCCCGGTCGCATGGTCGGAATTGTTGTCTGGCTAGTCGGAATTTGAGTGCGGTGGTGTTGGCCTGATCGATCGCCTTGTAGAGTTTTGGATTTTCACCGATTGTTTTACCTATTTGGAGTTTTAGTGGAGGTTTAAATGCGTAAACCGTAAAAGTTTATAGAAAGTGGGCTCCCCAATTTAATAAAATGGGCTTTCAAGGGGAGAAAGGATTATGGGCTTTTTACTTTTAATAATTAAGGGTTTTAATTGATGAAAGTTATATTCGGCTTATTATTTTCAACAAAAATGGGCTTCTAATTTAACCTTTTATAGGCTAAAAGTTTATAAAAAAATGTTTGGGCATAGGGGACTTTTTTCATATGGGTCAACGTTTAAAAATCAGGAGTCAGTGTTCAACAATCTTGGATGTTAGTTGAAATTTGATAATGTACATTGCATTAAGAAACTCGTGGGTTGGTTAACCATGCACCCTATATACTCAGTCTGTGTAGTGTGACTACGACGAGGTTTAACCAATGTGTTGATCGGGGTTGAGTGTGAGTTCCAAATAACATCTAGATAGCGGATTATTCACATCCCTATCCCTACGACGTGGCTACGCCCATACACCATTAATGTCAAAGGTACATTTTATATTAAATCGAAAGATGTACATTATCTATACATTCACGTGTTAGCATCAAAGAAGATGCTAACTGTATTGATGTGGAAGGATGATGGGGAGCAATACTATGTACGTTATGTAATACGACTTGTACGCTTCAGAAACTTCTATGCAACTTATTGCAATTCATTAGCCTCTCAACTTCAATCAATTGAGGTGATTTAATTCAAAGGATGTTCAAACCATTGTGTCCCTGTCCACAAAACAACTTATTCCTTGACGCTTCGTTTGGTTACCGCTTGCAATGTTGCAACTAAGAAGAAGTAATAAACGATAAGGAAATCATTTCGTTATCCATATTTTTTTTCATCTACAGACCACATAAAAACTTTTAAAGAGAACATATTTTTTTCCAGATCTTCTTTTAAGCGGAATGCTAGCGTGTACCTTGTGCAACAACATTTGTACATTATTTGCTATGTTAACCGAACCACTTATACTTAATAGTATCATTGACGAACGAAATCCTGAATTTTGATGTGTATTAAAGTCCCAGTATGTATTAAATTTGTTAAAATCTCAAAAGGTCAAATTATTAAAAAAAAAAAATTGGTAATCAAGCCAAACCTAAAAATAATATAAGGAAGTTTTATGGGATACTTGGTGTAATTTTGTTAATATGTTTTGGGTTAGCGTTTCGTTTTTAATGAAGTTTACAGTTAGAAAAAAAAAAAAAAAAAAAAAGCCAAACCTAAAAATGTGGTTGAGTATACCTATTTTCGGATCCGGTAAGACGGGTTGATCCAGAACCGGTAAAGTCCATATTGAGCCAATCAACCTATTTCCCAACTAACTCCTCCCATAATGAAGGAGTAACTCACATTATTGGGGCATCTTCCAACTCCCCACTTGACACATGATGGGCCAAGTGGCCACTAACCAAATAACTGCATAATATTTACATAAACCGGCTACTCTCATGGTGATTGTGAGTCTGTAAAACAATGCTAAACATAGTGATCGAATAACAACAATTAATTAATTCACAATAGAATCGCAAATAAGAGTAAGATGTGATTTTCATAAGTAAAAAAAGAAAGTTACAAAATTAGCCTCATCCTAAGTTATACAAAACACCCAAACATTTTTCTTAACTTTTTTTTTTTGGGTCGAGGGGAGGGCTGCTCTGCTACTATCCTATGTTGTTTTTTACATACAGTTTTATACACCCCACGATTATATCCTGTTTTTTTCTAACATTTTTGTTAAAACAACAAGATTAGAAGGTTGAGATGCATCTTCTGTGTGTATGAACTTTCTTCTTTTTCTGTTTTAACTCTTCATTCCAGACCTTCCCAATATCTTGAGAAATTTTAAGGGCGTCAGCAGACGCACCAGCAAGTCCTCTTCTAGTGAATCCGGATGCATATAACCCACGTTTTCCCTTCCATCCATTTGGAAACGGTGTCTTTGGGAACCCGTTTTTAGCAAAGAATTCAGTCTCCTGAAGCCAGAAAGGGACATTGCTGCAATACCCGGTAGCTAAAACAACCGAATCAATGTCGAGTGTCTCGCCATTGACTAGCTCGACCGAGTTGGAATTAAATCTTTTGATCCCAGGGACGACTTTGATCTCGCCTGATCGAATTTTCTCAAGCGCGCCAATGTCAAGTACCGGAGTCTTTCCATGGTGGTTTTTGAGTTCTAATGGGCCTAAGGATGGCCTTTTAACGCCATACTTTTGAATGTTTCCGAGAATGAACCATGTTAACATTAACAAAATCTTGTCAGCTAGCCACAGAGGTAGCCATTTCATTAGCATCATGGCTAGATCAAATGTTGATTTCCCCATGATTTCTCGGGGCAAGACGTGAACCGAGCTTCGAACCACCATGGATGGCTTGGCATTGTGGTTGGAGAGGTCTAGTGAAAGCTCCATGCCCGAATTTCCACACCCGACAACCAATACCTTCTTTCCGGTGTATTTCTGGCCGGACTTGTAGTCTTTAGCATGAATGACTTCACCTGAGAACTCTTCTAGTCCATCTATTTCAGGCACTACCCCTTCTGCATTTTCTCCTGTTGCCACCACGAGCATTTGACAGATATACTCTGTTTCGGACCCGGTTGTTGAGACGGTAACCACCCGCCAGAGTTGGCAGGCTTCGTCGTACTTAGCAGACTGGACACACTCGTTGAACTGCGGCTTGATATCGAACTTTTGAGCATAGTTCTCAAGATACGTGATGAATTGTTTCTTAGTTGGGTACTCGGGGTAGTCCTCGGGAAAGGGTAGTTTGGGAAGTTGACAGAATTTTTTTGGGAGGTGAAGTTTTAGGCGGTCATAGGTGCGCTTTTGCCATAGGGAAGCGATGCAGTCAGCTCGTTCGATGACTACAAAGGGAATGCATTGTTCCTTGAGGCAGGCCGACACGGCTAGCCCTGAGGGTCCCGCCCCTACTATGACAGGGCCGTTGACCCACACACATCGGCGACCACAGAAGTCAGTTTGACCCGAAAAGCTAAACATTGTTTGAATTTCTTGGAATGCAAGGTAAAGCTTTTAAGTTTGTTTAGGGTGTTGGTGTGACACAAAGAGAAGTAAGTTTTGTATGTTTTAAAGTGAAGATGAGATTATTGTTGTTGGAATGTGAGAGGAGGTATGGGGAAAGATGTATATATAGAGGAATGGAAGGGTCAATTTCTTTGAAAAGCCTCTCAATCATAAGCTGAATTCTTTTTGAATTTTATAATAATAATAATTAGAATCTGGTATATATTAAAATATTATGCAATCATAACTGTAAGATCATATATCATAGTGGCATTAGATTTAATTAGTCTCTTATATTTTATTACTTCCAATGAGTGTGTATGGTTTTGAGAGAAGTTGTTTTGAGGTTTTGATGCAAGGCAATGTTGAAGTAACAATGTAAAACGCTTAATAACTAAAACTGCGGGATAACACGTGTGTAGCGGCAGGATTCAATCGATATAGGTCTACTTCATTACTATAAGCTTTGATATTATTTGCCACAATCAAACAATCTTCTGCATATACATTATATAGACTAAATAACAACAATAATGGAGGATAAAAAAGGAAATTATAACAACATTTGACGATCCTTTCCCGATTACCCCCTTCAAGCGAGATGGTGAGCTGACTCTTAGCTGATCACGAAAGGATTCAAACAATGGTCTTGGTAAGGGTTTTGTGAAGATGTCTGCCACTTGGAGCTTGGTAGGAACGAATTTCGTGTGCATTTTGCCGGATGAGACTAAGTGACTAACTCACGAAGAAAGTGATAATCAATCTCAATATGTTTTGTTCTTTTGTGTGCTATCGGATTTTGACTTTTAGATTATCACAAAGTAGTGTGGGTTGTTCATTTGGCAAAGCATTTAGGTCTTTTAGGAGATGTGTGATCCAGATAAGCTTAGCCGCAGTGTTTGCCATAGCCCTATACTCAAACTCGCAGCTAGAGCGAGAAATGGTGGGCTGGTTTTTAGCTCTCCATGAGACCAGATTACCACCCAAAAATATCGAATAGTCGTAGGTAGATCTACGTGTTTCAATGCATCTTGCCCAGTCAACATCTGAGTAACCGATAAGATTTTTAGTAGTAGGAACAAAGAAGTGTGAGCCATAAGTGATCGTACCTTTGACGTATCGCATGATTCGTTTAAACATCTGAAAATGTTCATCAGTTGGAGCCTGAAGGAATTGACTCGCCTGATTACTGCATAGGATAGGTCCAGGCGAGTTATAGTTAAATATTAAAGGGCACTAACAAAGGATCGGTATAGTGTAGGATCATCAAATGGTTTCCCTATACTAATGAACACATCTTATGTAGCAAGAGGGGTGGCTACGGGTTTGAGACATGAACCGCGATGGAAAATGAATAAGGAAGTGTCGACTTGGCTGCATTTGAACCCTTGGCGAGTAAGAAAAATACTAAGCCATTGAAACCATGCTTGTGGCGCTTTCTTGAGCCTGTAAAAGGGCTTTGTCAAGGCGACATACATGATCCAGTTTTTGAGAATCATTGTAGCCGGGTGGTTGGTCCATGTAAACAACTTCACTTAGAATGTCATTCAAGATGGCGTTATTAACATCGAGTTGGTGCAAACCCCATCAGTTTTTGACAGCAAGAGAAAGCACAAGTCGAATCGTGGTTGCCTTGACCACCAGACTAAAGGTATGTGAGTAGTCAAACCCGGGTATTTGACAGAAACCTTGCGCTACGAGTTGGGCTTTGTAGCGATCAATTGATCCATCGGCTACGATAAATCCACTTGGAGCCTACCACATTTGCACTAGTTAGACGAGGGACAAGAGCCCATGTTTTGTTCTTATCAAGTGTCATCATTTATGCATACATGGCATCCCGCCAATGTTGTTCCTTCAAAGTCGTCTTGTAGCTTCTAGGTTAATAAAGCTTTGTGAATATGTGATGAACAAATGGCATGAAGATCCATTATGCATTTTGTTTGGAGATGTTGTGTAACATCTGAAGATTTCAAATGTTGTACATTTTGATCGTTTCCATGTTTAATAAAATTGTTTATTTTATTTACGAATTACCTAATCATACAATAGAGCAAAACGATATTCACCTCCTTGATCCATTAGTATAAATGGGCTCATTGTTCTTCATAATCTTCACACCATTTTTTTTTCTTTCTCACTCAAAAACTCTCTTGGAGTTTGCTTCAGCAATTGAGGCCTCCTTCTCTAAGTACTAAGCTTCCTTGTTGAACGCTTGTAAGTGTTTCTCCGAGTCTATTTCATTAAATAGCTAGTTATGGGCCAAAAGTCAAACAAATTGACTTTCGCTTTAACTTTCGGTTCTGACTATTTTAGTAAAGTCAAAGTTCAAATTAAACTTTACTACGTTATCATAATATTGAAGGTGTTAATCTTTTACGATTACACCCTCTAATCATCACGTTTAGTAGGCGAAATGACGAGTCAAACGTGTTTTAAATAAAAGTAAAAACACATAAAATGCATTTTACGACAATTGAGTTTTTAAGTATTAAAACCAAAAGTTTTGACACCAAATCAGTTTGTATAACACTATAAAACATGTTTTAACATGTCTAACTTGTAATTTCTAGTTTAGCGCTTAATTCTTAGTCGAAAGTCGAGCGGTTTGACTTCTGCTTTGACTTTCGAGTCTGACCCGTTTGGTCGACCTTAGGACCCGACCAACCCAACTATATGACCATAGTAATGTAGGGAATAACTCTCTGAGGTATACTTTATTGTTATATTGTTTGATGGGTTCAATGACGAGTCAACTATGCATACTTTTAAAATGTAAAAAAATACCCTTTTGCGTAAAATGGTTTTAAACCTATATGAGCAATATTTTTTACATTTAAACTGACCATACAACATTATTAAACATGTTTTAAAATATTGGACTCGTCATAGAATTTATTCGACCATCCAGACCCGTATTTACGCATATGACCCGTTAAAGTGGCATTGACCATTTTAACAAGTCGTAATGGGTCAAAACACCTCTAGACACTTTCCAATCATAATGTAAGGTTTAATAAATCATATTACACAAGATCCTTTGCTCGTTTGATTTTAAACCACATTCTATCCGTTCTTCCGTTTAAGGGTTTGTCCGAAAGTCAACAAGGCTTGAATGTATTCGCCAACAAACCACACTCGTTTTATACAAAAAAGAAAATTGTTTTTATACAAAACAAGACATTTTATACAAGACATTTGGTTTACATAATACATTTGGTTATACGAGACATTTTTTTTACACAAGACATTTGGTTTACACAAGACTTTGGTTATACAAGACATTTTGTTTATACAAGACATTTTATTTTCAAACATGTATATAACCATGAAACTTTTGTGCTCAACATTTGGTTACACGAGTTTATAAAGAAACAATTTGGTTAAGATGCATGGCTATAAAAGTTATTCACTCATTGACTCTTAGTCGGACAAAGTATTGAAATACAGATACTTAGCCATGAATTTAACTACAAAACCTAAGTTACTGACCAACTTTATTGTTGACCGTCCGTTTTCACATATGTTTCAGGTGCAAATGTTTGATGATCTACAAGTATGCTACACGTAGGATTCGTTCTTGGGCCTAAGTTTGCTTAAAATAAAATACTTGTTTGTGTTTTGTTTCGAATTCCAAAAGACAATGAAATTATAATTAATCAATGAAATAAAACTTTAAGTACCATGTGTTTGCACAACATGACTCCCTGACCTTTCCATCGCGGGTTTTCCATCGCGGGTTGTTATATGCGGTCGGGGTGTTACATGTTGGATTTGTGTCGGGTTAACATAGGGTGCGAAAGTTGGGGTTTTGCGGGTTGGAGAAGAGGCGAAGATGGTATTGTGATGACGGGGGCGGTAGGTAGTGTGTCATTGTTAAATGGCGGTGTGGTTGGCAGAGAGTTAAGATTTATGATAATTCAGGTTTCTTGATCCAAATCATGGAAGCAAGAAGTACATGAAGGAGATGTGTATATAGTTGTGGTTTATTAGTGACAGTAGATTTGAGTGGTGGAGATGATTGCATTTTTGTGGTTGGAACCAAGTCATCAGAATAAGAACATATAAATAATTTCGCAACATCTTCTGATTTGGTATGTGTGGCAAATGGAAGGCAAGCTTAATCAAATTTTGCATGGCGTGTTATGTATGTCCGACCGGTAAACGGATCAAAACAATTATACATTTTGTATTATGTGCAATAGCCAAAAAACACATGCAATACTCCGCGGAGTAATTTTATGAGGAGCATACGACCTTAAATACGGAAAGACGCGACGGCATCTGTAGACCTCGAAATTGTTATAAATCGGAACAGAGTGATAGAGCATCTCATATGGGGACTTGATGTCTAATACTTTGGTAGGAAGACGGTTGATTACATGAGCAGCTGAAGAAAAGTGTCGACCCAAAATTCTGCCTGGGCATTAGCACCGAACAACATAGCTAAACCAGTTTTGGTTAGATGTCAATGTTTCCTTTCTGCCCATCCATTTTGCTGCGGAGTGTAAGGATAAGGCATTTGATGATGCGTGTCGTTTGACTGATTTTTTTTTTTTTTTTTGCACTTGATGATTACAGAACTCAGTTCCACCATCGCTTTGAAATACTTTCAGTTTACGTGAAAATTGCGTTTGAGCAAAAGTGACAAATATGTTAAGCACCCCGAAAAATTCCGTCTTTCTTTTTAATGGACAAAACCAAATGAAACGCGAGTAGGCGTCAATAAATAATGCATAATAATGGTAACCATCCTTTAAGAGAATGGGCACGGGTCCCCACAAGTTACATTGTACCAAATCTAGAATGTGAGAAGCACATTTATCACTTAAATAAAATGGAAGTTTGTGTTGCTTTGAAAGTTCACAAGAAGCACAAACATGTTGTTTCTGGCAAAATAGATGTAACTTGTAAACAACCAAATTTATTCAAAACTGTTATCATATCCAAAACCAACATGTCCAAGGCGTTTATGCCAGAATTCAAATAAATAAAATATGTTCATTTTCAATTAAATAAAACATAGTCAAAATTTTCACATGAACGTACCAGAAAATCGATGATGAAGGGGACGATCGAAGAAGAACATATGGGAACAACAACATACGAAGATCGTGTATATATAATCAAAGAATTTGTTTAAAAGATAACTATGAATTTGATTTTTCGTTATCTTTAGAAAAAAAATTTAAAAAGTTGGTGCATTAAAAAGTTCATTATCTTTAGAGATTAAAATAGTCATTTTTTTCCTAAAAGCTTGTAGCTCATTCTAAACACTACTAGTAGGAGCTTTCAACCAAAAGCTTCAAGCTCATAACCTAAAAGTTTCAAACTCCTTCAACCAAACAAGACTTTTTATTGAGTAAGAGCTTTTTCTTAAAAGCTTAAAACTAAAAGCTCCATGCCAAACATACCCGATAAGTCAACACCATTTAACAAAAGGAAGTGTATATTTGTAAATCACCATGTTTAGAACACATTGTTACAATTGTCTTGTTCCTTAGGCTTGGTCTTTAGATATTCTTGGTCTTTGGATATTCGTAAGACGAATCTAAATCCTAGCTATTTGTAAAGAGCATGAGGAGTTGAGGACTCTTTGATCCACAATTAGGTTCATAACCTCAAATCATCATAGAAGTGAACGTTATACAAGTACTTGTCCATGTAATGGGTGTGGACACCCTTATATTTGACCAACTTCATGATTTTAAATGTTTTTCCTGATAATACATGTGTTTTATAGTTAACTTAAATGTAACTCGACTTAGAAATGTATAGTTTTCTATTAATTAACTTGAATTTTAAACTATCATATGGAATAGGCATTTCGAAAGAAATTAAAATACCATCGCAGTCTATTAATAGGAGAACTGAAATGAATAGTATGTAGGAATTAGGTTCACGTTTTCAATAAAATATATAATAACGAGACTCTCGTAATTTGTGGGAAATTCTTCTAGTACAATACCGGTTACAAAAAATAAATAAACGAATATAAAATACAATTTAATTGTACCAATCTTGATTCAAGTCGACGTCTTTGAAAAGCTTCTACCGCACCTTATGAACTGCAACAATGAACATACAAAAATATGAAGGTTTTGGTTGAGGATCGTGTTTGACACAGGGCCCATAAAACAGATTTCGCGCCTCCTCTCGGACGGTCTGTTTCTAGGATACAACAACCGAAGCAGTAGTTGTACTGCCGGAGATGGCTCTCACGCCCGAGATTACACCGGGTATAATTTGATGTTTTGGAAAATAAAGAAACGAAGTTGTATTTGTTTTAGAGTACTCCTCTAATATTATGTAGTGAACGTTTCTAATGGTTTTCATGAGATCCTCTCATCTCGTATCTTTCGTGTCTCAAATATGAACCCAAGGTTCATATATATATATATATATATATATATACACATTCACAAAATTGACACATTCCTTGCCTTTAATTCTCTAATTAACGAGGCAATAAATCTTGTAATAAACAAGATTTAATTATATTAAAATGGAATTCATATGGTCAACGAAACTGTCATATTCATTCATGACAGAATTAAACAAGTTGAGACAGCTAGTTAGACCAAGTCCAACCAGATGTTTTGTTTCCACTGCAAACATGTGCGCGCGCCTGAAGTGGCTCTTCAGTCCGTGCACCACACTGTATGGAACCTGCGTATGCGCACGGTATGCAGACCAGTGCGCCTGCGCGCGCTTGAACTAGCCTGTCAGTCCGCACCCCACGCTACAAGGATCTCACGCCACTTTATATGGAGTTGCGCGCCACACGGATGCCACTACGCATACCAGGACGCCACCTGGTCATGCGTCATCCATACTTGCGCGCTACTTGCATTCTTCGCCATAGCTAATGACGTGCTCCATGCATACTCGCGCGCCCTTGTACTATTTGTCGTGTGCCTGAGAGGCCTATGCCACATCATCCGCCTAAGTCACCCACTGATGCGCCATAAGCGGACCCGCCATGTATCTGACCACACGCTCATGGGCAAAAATACAAAGGTGGTGCACGAAGTTCAAAGTGCACCACATTTGGCCTATAGCCAATGTTATGTGCGCATATGTGATGTGGAGTCGCGCGCCACACGGATACCACTGCGCATACCAGGACGCCACCTGGTCATGCGCCATCCATACTCGCACGCATATGTGCGGGTGCGGCGCACCCTTTGGTCCCCACTAGTGTTTGCCTTTAAGGAAACAATTTACAAGGAGTACTCCTCCTTATATACCATTTTGAGTTTTGTCATCCCACCTATGTGGGATAAGTTGACAAAACTAATCCATTTTATTCATCTTTGTTTGTTCCAAACATACAACTTCAAGCTTCGATATCTCATTCATCTTAGCTCTATTTGGATATAGTTTGAACAAAAACCCATAAATAATTATTTATACAACACATATATAAATATTATTGATGTCCAAAATATTTAGTGAAAAACCCATTTTCACTAAAATTTCCAACATAGTATTCTTATCCTGGTCATCAATGTGTATTAATCTTAACCGTCCACATGGATCTATGTCATCTCCCCTTTTACCAGGTGTTGCTCATTGATCAACTCCGCATCTTTTCATGCGTGTTTTCCTTTGCTTCTCTGCCTTACTAATGCTTTGGTGCGGGTTTTCCGGTGAACATCCATTGTTTCCTTTGAACATCCATCGTTTGTCACCCGATTCGACGCCGGGTTAGAGGTGGTGTGAGGGTTTCTTTGCCAAGCCCGATGCCCTTAAACCCTGGGTGGCGATGGTGTGGTGGTGGCCTTCGAATTGGTTGTTCACCGGTCAAACTGCCACCGGCTTAAGGGCCAAGTTAGGTCTTTACCAAATTTATAAACCCTAAGTGGTGATGGTATGGTGGCGGCCGTGGGGTTGAACCTTACTCCAACGCGTTCTTGGTTAGCAGGTAACTCCACAATCTAATTTGCGTCATATTGTATAACAATCTCCGGTTTCCAATCATTTACTGTGTTAGCATTTAATAACTTATGATGCTTTGAGTTCTGGTGTTTGTTACTGTCATAATTTCCCCAAATTCCAAGCAAAACGGTACCATTTTACCTTTTGGTTTTTAACCAAAACTCACCAAACGGTTGTTGCTACATATTTCAAGCACGCATACATCAGTTGTTGTAACTGAAATAGAAATCTGGATGATAAACTTACAGTTTTTTATCATTTTAGTTAAACAACTAATTTTATTCTGAAATTACGTTTGATTTTGTTACATCGTTACTTTGATTTTTAAATCTACATGAAGAGTGCTAAGTTATCTTGGTTAGTAAAAAGGTATAGCGAATATTTCATTTTCTTTGGCCTTTTTTGTGTAGTACTACAGTTGGATGATTACTTATAAGTTATAACCACCATCAACAAATAATTCAATTAAAATCTAAAGGGTACCTATCTTAGGGTTAATGTAATTAAAAAGGGTATATTCATAACGGTAATGTTTAGATATGTAATTGTTATTATTAATAAAAAAAAATTAATAACATACAATGAAAATATAATGTTATTATATATTTAACCTGTAATAGGGTTAGGATATAATAGGAAGTTTATTTCACTAGGAAGGATAGGAAGCAATCATGAGCGTCCAATTGCACAATTAACGGTCTAGATTAAAATCAAATGAAAAACTGTCATTTAAACACGCTCTCCGGGCTTTCAAGGGTATTATCGTCAAATTCCAAAAATAATCGTTGTTGAATATACACAGAAAGCTTCGAAAAAAGTTCATTACGTTTTACACTTCCATTGAACGAACACACACATACAGAAATTTGAGAAAATCAAACTCCATTGAAGTTCATGGCGTCATCGAGAGATAATTTGAAGGTTTACCTTCGAGTTACTTAAAAGAAATCCGTATCTCAAAACCCTAAGTCATCAAAGAAGCAAAAAAACATCATCAGTTGAAGAAAACATCGATCAACAAGGAAATATTAGCCGAAAATCAACAATGAAACAACAAACTAGTAGAAAACGCAAAGAGATTTCTGACAATGGTAATTTTATATATTTTCGCTTTTTTAAACTGTATTCAAGTTACGTTTTATGAAGTGCAATAGACCTAAGATACCATATCCCTTCCCAAAAATTGTTAATGAGTGATATCTTATCATTGTATGTGCTTAGTTAGGTTTGTTATTAGAGACTGCGTTGCGTTTTATGTTAAAACTATGACCTAATGCTTTTTATGGGATTTATATATTGTGAACTAATGTGTTTTATCTTAAAAAATTAGCAGAAACAAAGAGATTATTATTATGATAATTGTAATCAAATTTAAAACATTGTGTTTTATCTTATCTTTGTATTTGCTGAGATACATGTTGTAACACCCCGTGTTTTCACAAGTCAAAGTCAAAGTCAAGATCAGAGTCAACGACCGGTTATACGGATTTGACTTATAGAAACTTCTTTATTTTAATTATATTATGTGGAGTAAGTGTTGTTAATTGCAAGAATCGATATGGTTAATCGCTATTCAATCGACCTACGACTGTGAATTATAGGAAGTAACAATGCGATAAAGTTAACTAATCAATAATCAAGCTATGCTAATCGAATCGACATCAAATCGCAACTCGAGCTACGTATTTTTACTTGTTATTATACCTGTGTGTGTGCCTTACGTGTTACCTGTGCATGTTTATTTATGTTATGTTGTGATAATCAATCGAACTCAATCGAAACTCGAAACGCAATCAAACTCGAACTCGAATCGCACTCGAACTATGATAATTAGTGGAGAAGAGATTATGCGAGATATGAAGTAGTTGGGACTGAAAGTAATTTGACTAGGAAACCCTATCGTAACGAGCCGCTCGTAATCGAAATCAAAACATCAAAAATCGTCGCGTCAAAAATCGAATCAAGTGCCATCCGGCCGGATAGCCATCTGACCGGATAGCCACTGCACTACAAACAAGGGTCATCCGACCAGGATGTCATCCGATCGGATAAGCCATCCGAGCGGTATGTCATCCGATCGGATAACTCTTTCCTCTTTTGGAATCCTATAAATACCCCTGTCATTGTCACTCTTTCCATTTCTGGAAACCCTCTGTCTGAACAACTCGTGCTCCTCACCTTTTCTTCGATTTCTCTCAATCCAGGTAAGATCTCGCCCTAAATCTTGTACTTTCTTGATCTACACGCACTCCTACACCTTTCTATCTTTTAAATCTTAACTTTTAACCGTGGAATCACTTGGTTTCGGGTGTTCTAGGGTGACGTCATCATGTGTTCTTCAAGAAATTCATGCTTTGACTTCAATCCACCAAGAACAACTGAGATCTAACCGATTTCCACGCAAACATACAAAGATCTTGTAAAGATCTCGACACAAAAATGGTGAAAAAGGATTGAAAGATGGTTTTAACTTTCTTCCAACTCTTTTGCACTCAAAGTACTCAAAACCGATAGAATCCGACCCTGACTTAGTCTTCTACTCGATTTTAGTGTTGTACTAGCTCAAGATCCGGATTCTACCCACGAGACTACCGATTTCGGGTTAGCCAAGACCAACCGTCTCGAGCCGGTAACCGGCCGGACTAGGGTGATTCCTAGTCGGGTTGGTCATCTGGGTCGAACGAAGGGTTCTGTTGGCTGACACGTTGTCAAAGTGTCTCGACATAACGACAAACCTTCAAAACGACCAAATGTAGGACGAACAGGACAATCAGAACGGATTGTCGTCCGAACGGATTGCCGTCCGAACGGATTGCTATCCAATCGGATAGGTCATCCGAACGGATTGCCACCCGAACGGATCACACTTGGGTCCCACTTTAAGACAACCATAGCTGAAGTATGAGTATCAAACGAATTGCAATCCGATGGGACGACCATCTGACTGGATTACTCTTCGGATCATGAGATACTAAGACTTTAAAGACTTAAACAATTTTCAACATGTTCAATGACAAAGTTGCCATCCGATCGGATTGCCATCCGATCGAATGCCACTTCTGTCATGAACTTGTCTTCCCTAAGTAATCTCACCACCAAGTCGCCGTCCGACCGGATCACCGTCCGACCGGATGACCATCCAAACGGATTGTCATCCGCACGACCCACCATCCGATCGAACGACTTGATAAATAGAGATACTTCAATATTTTCAAAATACTACAACGAAAACTTCAAAAGTCAAACCATCATACACAAACACATTCATCTCATAGGAAGAAACAATCCACTCGAATCGTCATCTGACCGGGTCACTGTCCGAACGGATGACCACCCGAACGGATTGTTATCCGCACGGATTTGCTGTCCGATCGGATTACCATCCGATCGAACCCCTATCCGACCCTTTCATACTTTGTAACGTTTTACGTTTCACTTATCGTTATGCTACCGAATCTATTCAGGCTAACCGTACTCGCTAAGCGCTCCCTTCAATCCATTAATCGCTGTGAGTATACTTGATCCCTTTTGGCTTTAAGCACTTTTGGGTGTTACATACGTTACAACTATTCAAATCACATCAATCACACGACTCAACACTATTTGAACGCTAACCGTTAATGCATGTTATACGTGGCTTATGAATGCTTGTTTGTTATGTTTACACATGGAATGCTGTCTACCTGCCTTAGCAACGATAGTACTATAGTTTGGACTCAGCACCCGTTCACACGGAGGTTGTTAAGGATCTTTCACTTGCATGGATTACGGTGGTAATCATGTATTGCGAACTGCCTCGGGCAGTCAACCCGCAGTCATTGGTATCGATGGATCTATGTCGATAACTAACGTGCTTCATTTCACTATGTGTACGTGCTGGTTATGCGTAAACGAATTCGAACTCTATATGCTATTATCAAACTTGTATGCTCACCTTTACATTATATGTATTGACTTTTATTTTAACGTATGTGACAGGTGCTTAGGACGCACACTTGGTAGGAATTTGGAGCTAGAATAAAGCTTTAGAGCCCAACAAATAGTTGTCTGTAGTGGTCAAACTAAGGGTCTCTAGAAGCAGATAAACAATTACTCTATTTTGAAATCTGAGTTGTCGGAACAGAATATTTGCCTAGATTTTTGTCTGTAATAATTATTTTGCTGTTTGAGATACGGTATGGGACGTATTATTTAAATTGAATAGTATTGATAATTGTTATGGAAACTTCTGGACAATCTGTTTCGCTCTGTGCCATGCCCCGATGATTCCGCCATCGGTTGGGGTGCGACAGATTGGTATCAAAGCCATAACTATAGGGAATTAGGCAAGACTCGACCTAGTCCGGGTCGAAGTCTTAGAAACCTAGACTATAGTTAAGAACCAACAGACCGACTTGTGCGTATCCGTTAGGGAATATGCATGAGCTCACTACTATCACTCGCTATTCTCGCTTATTCTACACTATCACCACACTCGAATTTTCAATTATAAATGGGCAATAAAAGTCGAGAATAGGTGTGAAAACCGCGAACTCTCGACTAAAGTTGCTTCATCCACCCGCATTTTAACTACAAACGAGGGGAATTATACCAAATCAGGAGTGAAATCCATATTTTGATGAATAATCTCCTCAATTTTATTAAAAACAGGGACGAAGTTGTTAAGCCAGGGGTGAAACCCTAACCTTGACGACTTGTTCCGCACATTTTACAAAACTCTCACCAAAGTTCGACGGACTCCAACGACCTGAAGTCACAATAAGACCAACGGGATGTGTGCCAACGCCCAAGAATCGAGGCAAGGGCATATTCCTGGAAGTCGAACGTGTACAGCGGGTCCTTGTGAATAGTTGAATTACTTTGGTTAGTCGAAGTCTACTAGCCGCAGACGATCTACATCTCGAAATTTTATGTATTTTTAATTCTGAGCCGCAACTGCTGACTCTGATAATTCGTAAATTTTATAAGTTTATATGTGTGTAAAATTTTGGGTGTTTGTTCAATTTCGCTTTCACTAGATCGACACGCACGACTCGCACTGCTTTTCTATCTCAAATCGTTAACAAATCACGAAATTTTGGACAACCTATGCTACGACGTACGCTTATACTACGCTACTCTCGAGCAATCGCCGACTTTGAATAATAGGTTTCTGTTTTCTGACTACCTCTAGAGATTAAATGCATGTGTGTTTCCCTGCTTCTTTGCTCTACGTGCTTAGGTATTATGTGATTATGTGCTCTACGTGCTTATGTGATTTGTGCTCTATGTGTTATGTGTGTACGTAAATGTACGTGTTACTGAGCTTTAGTAAGTAGTAAACGTGTGAGGTGAGATTCGAATACAATGTGTTGAGTTCCGTGGCGATGTCTATTGCAGACAATGTCGACTGGATCCCGTCACGCACTTTCTAGTCAAGAAAAGAGAGACAAACGCCTTGCTTCCATTATCGCTAAAAGTGTGGCAAAGGCCGTGAGTGATGTTTACAAGAATGTCAGCAAATCATCTGAAGAATCAAGAACCGACGCTCCCAAAGCTGCCGCAAGGCCTTTCAGCTTCAAGCAATTCAAGTCTTGTGGGCCAAAAGAATTCACTGGTGAGGGAGGTCCTACTGCATTATTTCACTGGTTTGATTCCATTGAGGTTACTCTGCGACAGAGTGGTTACCCTGATGACCTTCGAACTCTGAATGCTACCGGTGTTTTCCAGTCCCGTGCACTAGACTGGTGGACGACCGAGTGGAACAAGCGAGGGAACGATGCAGCCTACGGTCTGTCGTGGGACGAGCTCAAGGAAGTTATGCTAGAGGAATTATGCCCTCCTCACGAACGTCAAAAGCTAGAAGATGAATTTTGGCACATACAGCAAAAAGACGGTGACAACGCTGCTCTCACTGCTCGTTTCAAACAGCTCAGCATTATCTGTCCCGACCAAGTCAAGACTCCAGACATGGCAATCAAGAAGTACATCCGGGCCCTGCCTGACTGCGTTGCTGATTTCGTGCAAGCGGCTAAGACTACGACGATTGAGGAAACTTATCTGCTGGCCGCTGAAATCAACGACAAGCGGGTTAAGGCTGTTGTCTGGGATAAGACTTCGAAGCATCTACATCAAGCTACCACTACCGCACCAACTGTTGAACCCACCTCATCAAGCAACAAGAGAAAGAACAGCTCCAGCAACAAGAACTGTGCGATCACTGCTGCACCAGTTCAATCCGTACTAGCTCAACAGCGCCAAGTGGCAGCGCCTGTGGCCAATGCACCTCTTGCTAAGCGTGCATACACTGGGCCACATCCGCTCTGCCCTACTTGTACCTACCATCACCCAACTGCAATTCCTTGCCGTTTTTGTGCTCATTGCAATGTGTACGGCCACTTTACTACCAACTGCCGTATTCGACAAGATCCTGCTCATCAAGCTCTACTCACCGCCCCACAGGGTCAACAAGCTCCTCCGGCACCCGCGGTCAAAGCCAGAGCCTGCTTCGCATGTGGCGATCCTAACCATTTTGCCAATATGTGCCCTAACAGAGTATTGAAACAAGATCCCCAGCAGCAACAGCCTCAACAGCAGTAGCAACATCAGCAACAACAACAACAGGCCGCACGTGCCAGAACATTCAACATCAACGTGCGCCAAGCCCAAGCCGACAACAACGTGGTTAATGGTACGTTCCTTGTGAATGGTATTTATGCATCATGTTTGTTTGATACTGGAGCCGATAATTGCTTTGTGTCGTTGGAATTCGAGAAGCTCCTTAGTCGTAAACGCACCAATCTTCCTTCGGCGTTTGATGTAGAAGTCGCCACCGGAAGAACTGTTGCCGTTAATTTTGTTATCCGTGATTGTACTCTTGAGCTCAACAATCACATCTTCCCAATCGACCTCACCCCGATGCAGCTCGGAAGTTTCGACGTCATTGTAGGCATGGACTTCCTACGCGAAAACCATGCTGAAGTTGTGTGTTACGATAAGATGATTCGATTCTCGCTCGCGAATGGTGATTTATTGTGTGTATACGGTGAAACTGCCTCGAAAGGGCTCAAGCTCATGTCATGTGTCCAAGCTAGCAAGTATCTCCGCAAGGAATACAAAGCTTTCTTGGCAAACATCGTAGTAGCGGAGAAGGAAAAGAAAGAGAGGAAGGAAGTGAAAGACGTCCCTGTGGTTTGTGAATTTCCTCATGTGTT
Organism: Helianthus tuberosus; assembly: GCA_030545235.1. Taxonomy (NCBI): domain Eukaryota; kingdom Viridiplantae; phylum Streptophyta; class Magnoliopsida; order Asterales; family Asteraceae; genus Helianthus; species Helianthus tuberosus. The sequence continues at coordinate 72,648 of JARYGA010038723.1, forward strand.
TCCTGATGATCTTCCAGGTTTACCTCCAAGTCGTGGTATCGACTTTCGTATCGACCTCATTCCTGGAGCAAACCCTGTTGCCAAAGCCCCTTATCGACTCGCGCCATCCGAAATGCGTGAACTCTCAAACCAACTCCAGGAACTACTTGAGAAAGGCTTCATTCGCCCGAGCACCTCTCCATGGGGCGCACCAGTCCTTTTCGTAAAAAAGAAGGATGGATCGTTCCGGATGTGCATCGACTATCGGGAATTGAATAAGTTAACTATCAAGAACCGCTATCCCCTACCCCGTATTGACGACTTGTTTGATCAGCTACAAGGTGCTACATGTTTTTCGAAGATCGACCTACGTTCAGGCTACCATCAACTGCGCATACAAGAGGAGGATATACCCAAAACCGCATTTCGCACCCGATACGGCCATTACGAATTCGTAGTTATGCCTTTTGGCTTGACCAACGCACCAGCGGTTTTCATGGATCTGATGAATCGCGTGTGTAAACCATATCTCGACCGTCTCGTCATCGTATTCATTGACGACGTCTTGATCTATTCCAAATCGAAAGCCGAACACGCACAACATCTACGTTTGGTTCTCGAGTTACTCCAAGGGAACCAACTCTATGCCAAGTTCTCCAAGTGCGAATTCTGGTTGGAGGAAGTTCAGTTTCTGGGTCATATTGTTAATAGTCAAGGCATTCACGTCGATCCTGCGAAGATTGAAGCTGTTAAGAGTTGGGTTACGCCTAAGAACCCGTCTAAAGTCCGTTCTTTCCTCGGGCTAGCGGGCTATTACCGACGATTCATCGAAGGATTCTCGAAGATTGCTGTGCCGCTTACCTCTCTTACGCATAAAGATCAGCCTTTTGTCTGGGGAACCAAACAAGAGACTGCCTTTCAAACCCTCAAGCACATGCTTTGCAATGCTCCTGTTCTCACATTGCCCGACGGAAACGATGATTTCATTTTCTATTGTGATGCTTCCAACCTTGGTCTTAGTTGTGTTCTTATGCAACGGGACAAGGTCATAGCTTACGCATCTCGTCAGCTCAAAATCCACGAGAAGAACTATACAACCCATGATCTCGAGCTAGGCGCGGTTGTTTTTGCATTAAAGATTTGGCGACACTACCTGTATGGTACCAAGTGTACGATCTTCACCGATCATAGGAGCCTGCAACACATCTTAAATCAGAAGGAACTTAATATGCGTCAACGCCGATGGGTAGAACTTCTCAATGATTACGACTGTGAGATCCGTTATCACCCAGGCAAGGCGAATGTTGTTGCCGACGCACTTAGCAGACGGAGCTATCTGCTTAGCACCCATAATGTTAAAGGCCAACACGATCTCGAAACCCTCATCCGCGACGCTCAACACGCATGTTTTAACGAACGCACCATGAAGAAAGAACGAATCTACCACGATGGAGCCCAGCTTGTGAGCAAATCCAATGGGATATTCCACTTTCAGGACCGAATTTGGATTCCCAAACGAACCGATTTGCAACAAATCTTCATGGACGAAGCCCACAAATCCCAGTATTCTATTCATCCCGGCGCCGACAAAATGTACCAGGATCTTCGCTACAGGTACTGGTGGCCCGGCATGAAAAGGGATATTGCCCTCTACGTTGGAAAATTCCTAACTTGTGCAAGAGTCAAGGCTGAACACCAAAGACCCTCTGGCTTACTCGAACAACCACCAATTCCTATGTGGAAGTGGAAAGTATAGCTATGGATTTCGTAACAAAGCTTCCGCACACGTCATCAGGTCACGACAGCATTTGGGTTGTGGTCGACCGTTTGACTAAATCAGCTCACTTTATGCCGATACGAGAAGACTACAAGGTAGAACGATTAGCCCGAATCTACACCGACGAGATCATTTGTAATCATGGGACGCCTCGTGACATCATCTCTGATCGTGATGCTCGGTTTACCTCGTGACTGTGGGAAACGTTTCAAACGGCACTCGGTACATCGCTTAATCTAAGTACCGCATTCCACCCTCAAACCGACGGTCAGACTGAAAGAACGATTCGTACTCTTGAAGACATGCTCCGTTCGTGTGTCTTAGACTTCGGTGGTAATTGGGATAAATACCTGCCGTTAGTCGAATTCTCGTACAACAACAGCTATCATTCTAGTATCCAAATGGCACCATTCGAGGCATTATACGGAAGAAGATGTCGATCGCCTATTGTGTGGCATGAGATCAGTCATTCGCAATTAACCGGTCCTGAGCTATTACAAGAAACGACAGACAAAATTTTCCAAATTCGGGACAACCTAGTGAAAGCTCGGGATCGACAGAAAAGTTACGCCGATAAGAAACGCAAGCCCCGGGAATTTGACGTTGGTGACCACGTACTCCTAAAGGTATCACCTTGGAAGGGTGTGGTCCGATTCGGCAAGAAAGGGAAACTCGCGCCTCGATATGTTGGACCTTTTAAGATTCTGGAAAGGATCGGAAAAGTCGCCTACAGACTCGAACTACCGGAGGAACTTAGTAACGTCCACCCGACTTTCCATGTGTCAAACCTCCAAAACTGCCTAGCTGACCACGACTTACACGTTTCTCTAGATGATCTACAAGTGAACGAAACATTACACTTCGTGGAAAAGTCTGTCGAAATCATGGATCACCAGACCAAGAAACTCAGACGCTCTCGCATTCCTATCGTGAAAGTCCGATGGGAAGGCAAACGAGGCGCAGAGTTCACTTGGGAACTCGAAAGCGACATGAAGGCAAAGTACCCGCAGTTATTCGAAGAGAAAGTCTAGAAAGAGAAAGTTCTCAAACGTGAATCATGGCGGTTGAACAGCTTTCAGCTTAATTTCGGGACGAAATTCCCTAAACAAGGAGAGGCTGTAACACCCCGTGTTTTCACAAGTCAAAGTCAAAGTCAAGGTCAGAGTCAACGACCGGTTAAACGGATTTGACTTATAGAAACTTCTTTATTTTAATTATATTATGTGGAGTAAGTGTTGTTAATTGCAAGAATCGATATGGTTAATCGTTATTCAATCGACCTACGACTGTGAATTATTGGAAGTAACAATGCGATAAAGTTAACTAATCAATAATCAAGCTATGCTAATCGAATCGACATCAAATCGCAACTCGAGCTATGTATTTTTACTTGTTATTATACGTGTGTGTGTGCCTTACGTGTTACCTGTGCATGTTTATTTATGTTATGTTGTGATAATCAATCGAACTCAATCGAAACTCGAAACGCAATCAAACTCGAACTCGAATCGCACTCGAACTATGATAATTAGTGGAGAAGAGATTATGCAAGATATGAAGTAGTTGGGACTGAAAGTAATTTGACTAGGAAACCCTATCGTAACGAACCGCTCGTAATCGAAATCGAAACATCAAAAATCATCGCGTAAAAAATCGAATAAAGTGCCATCCGGCCGGATAGCCATCCGACCGGATAGCCACTGCACTACAAACAAGGGTCATCCGACCAGGATGTCATCCGATCGGATAAGCCATCCGAGCGGTATGTCATCCGATCGGATAACCCTTTCCTCTTTTGGAATCCTATAAATACCCCTGTCATTGTCACTATTTCCATTTCTAGAAACCCTCTGTCCGAACCACTCATGCTCCTCACCTTTTCTTCGATTTCTCTCAATCCAGGTAAGATCTCGCCCTAAATCTTGTACTTTCTTGATCTACACGCACTCCTACACCTTTCTATCTTTTAAATCTTAACTTTTAACCGTGGAATCACTTGGTTTCGGGTGTTCTAGGGTGACGTCATCATGTGTTCTTCAAGATCTTCATGCTTTGACTTCAATCCACCAAGAACAACTGAGATCTAACCGATTTCCACGCAAACATACAAAGATCTTGTAAAGATCTCGACACAAAAATGGTGAAAAAGGATTGAAAGATGGTTTTAACTTTCTTCCAACTCTTTTGCACTCAAAGTACTCAAAACTGATAGAATCCGACCCTGACTTAGTCTTCTACTCGATTTTAGTGTTGTACTAGCTCAAGATCCGGATTCTACCCACGAGACTACCGATTTCGGGTTAGCCAAGACCAACCGTCTCGAGCCGGTAACCGGCCGGACTAGGGTGATTCCTGGTCGGGTTGGTCATCTCGGTCGAACGAAGGGTTATGTTGGCTGACACGTTGTCAAAGTGTCTCGACATAACGACAAACCTTCAAAACGACCAAGTGTAGGACGACCAGGACAATCAGAACGGATTGCCGTCCGAACGGATTGCTATCCGATCGGATAGGTCATCAGAACGGATTGCCACCCGAACGGATCACACTTGGGTCCCAGTTTAAGACAACCATAGCTGAAGTATGAGTATCGAATGAATTGCAATCCGATCGGACGACCATCTGACTGGATTACTCTTCGGATCATGAGATACTAAGACTTTAAAGACTTAAACAATTTTCAACATGTTCAATGACAAAGTTGCCATCCGATCGGATTGCCATCCGATCGAATGACACTTCTGTCATGAACTTGTCTTCCCTAAGTAATCTCACCACCAAGTCGCCGTCCGACCGGATGACCATCAAAACGGATAGTCATCCGCACGACCCACCATCCTATCGAACGACTTGATAAATAGAGATACTTCAATATTTTCAAAATACTGCAACGAAAACTTCAAAAGTCAAACCATCATACACAAACACATTCATCTCATAGGAAGAAACAATCCACTCGAATCGTCATCCGACCGGGTCACTGTCCGAACGGATGAACACCCGAACGGATTGTTATCCGCACGGATTGCTGTCCGATCGGATTACCATCCGATCGAACCCCTATCCGACCCTTTCATACTTTGTAACGTTTTACGTTTCACTTATCGTTATGCTACCGAATCTATTCAGGCTAACCGTACTTGCTAAGCGCTCCCTTCAATCCATTAATCACTGTGAGTATACTTGATCCCTTTTTGCTTTAAGCACTTTTGGGTGTTACATACGTTACAACTATTCAAATCACTTCAATCACACGACTCAATACTATTTGAACGCTAACCGTTAATGCATGTTATACGTGGCTTATGAATGCTTGTTTGTTATGTTTACACATGGAATGCTGTCTACCTGCCTTAGCAACGATAGTACTATAGTTTGGACTCAGCACCCGTTCACACGGGGGTTGTTAAGGCTCTTTCACTTGCATGGATTACGGTGGTAATCATGTATTGCGAACTGCCTCGGGCAGTCAACCCGCAGTCATTGGTATCGATGGATCTATGTCGATAACTAACGTGCTTCATTTCACTATGTGTACATGGTGGTTATGCGTAAACGAATTCGAACTCTATATGCTATTATCAAACTTGTATGCTCACCTTTACATTATATGTATTGACTTTTATTTTAACATATGTGACAGGTGCTTAGGACGCACACTTGGTAGGAATTTGGAGCTAGAATAAAGCTTTAGAGCCCAACAAATAGTTGTCTGTAGTGGTCAAACTAAGGGTCTCTAGAAGCAGATAAACAATTGCTCTATTTTGAAATCTGAGTTGACGGAACAGAATATTTGCCTAGATTTTTGTCTGTAATAATTATTTTGCTGTTTGAGATACGGTATGGGACGTATTATTTAAATTGAATAGTATTGATAATTGTTATGGAAACTTCTGGACAATCTGTTTCGCTCAGTGCCATGCCCCGATGATTCCGCCATCGGTTGGGGTGTGACACATGTGTTGTTAACTATTGCGTTTTATCATAATACTGTCTCAAATGCTTTTTTTTCTTGACTAATGCGTTTTATTTTAAAATATTATAAAAACAAAATGAGATTATGTAATGTTAATTTGCTGAGTTAATTTAATATGATGTAAAGTATTGTGTTTTATCTTAAAAATGTGAACTACTGCTTTTTATCTTTATATTGTTAACTAATGCGTTTTATCTTAAATTTGGTAATTGACATTGTTTCATTATTCTATTTAAAGATAAAAAACAAGAGGAAAAACAGAAAAGGAAAAGAAAGAAAGTGGTGATTGAATCTTCAGAAGATACAGATTCTGTTTCAAAAGATGAAAATACTAGGGGAGCTATAGTTCTGAACAACAAGTAAATTCAAGTAACATAAAACGCATTAAACATAATTTCATGAAAAATATATGTTTCTAAAACACTTGAATATATCAGATGATGATTTTGTTGATCCACCACCAAGAGTGAAACAGACAAAATATCAAAAGAAGGAAAAGTCAGAATCAAAACCAAAGAGATCATTGAGGAAAGATAAACAGAAGAACAGCCAGAAGAACAACCATATTATGATTACGACGGAAAAAAAATCAACATAAGATGTGCGGTCAATAATCTCACAGATTATCTTGAAAATTTGTCAAAAGAACAAAAGAAAGTTGTTAGAGAAATAGGGTTTGGCAGCATACTATCATTCAAGTTGCATTCAGTTCCACGCAAATTCGGATATTGACTGGTAAAAAACTTTGATGCTGAAAATGATGAGATAAATACTGGAGATGAAACGATTAAGATCACAGCTGAATTGACCCAAAAGGTATTTCAAATACCAAATGGAAAAATAAAGATTGAGGAAAAATTGAGGCCAAAAGAAACTGATCTTATAATTAAATTCTAGCGCGATCAATTCAGCAAAGATATTTTGAAGAGAATGTATGCTGCCAACTTAATTAAATATTTAAAATCAAGAAATGAGCTTGGAAGACTGTTCAAACTAAACTTCTTGGTTATATTTTTTACGGTCATGCCATAGGCAATGCAAAGTAGTAATGTTAACCAAAGATTCTTGCCATCGATGAAAAGTGACAAAAATACCCAAGATTTTAATTGGTGTGAATATATTCTGAATGTTTTAAGGCGTATAAGAAGACAATGGCATGGAAATAAGGATACCTTCAATGGACCTATTGGATTGTTAGCGGTATGAAATCTGATCTTGCATTATTGCTACATATTATGTTGAATGCTTGTTTAGGCTGCTTGTTTATATTCTTTGTTTAAAATATGTTTGATTAAAACGCAATGTATATAAAGGTACAAAACGCAATGACTTTTTTATATGCTTTGTTCAAAATATGCTTGATTAAAACGCAATGCTTGTTTAAAACGCAATGTATATAAAGTTACAAAAAATTAGTTGTGTAAGTTGTTTACAATGATTTATATTATAAAACGCAACAAAATTAGTATTGAGTATTTTTTTTAAACGCAATGATTCATACAGATTCTATATGCTTACAAAAAACAAGGATTTGAAGATGCTGAACACACTGAAGAGTTCTCTCTAGATAAAATTGACTCTACAACATTACAAGAATTTGAAGATGAATTGGAAATTGCTGCACAAAATGAGGGGAGAGTTCTTGAAAAAGATACAAAGAAAAATGAGAAAAATGTCAGAAAGAATAAACAAAAAAAGAAAGATGAGGAGGAGGAGGAGGAGGAGGAGGATGAATTTTAAGTTTATCCATCTGAATCCGACAATGAAAATGAAGAAATTTGTCAAGATGAATCTGAAGAAAAAGATGAAGACGATGTTGAAGAACAACCAAACATCCAAATCAACTCAGAAGAGATAAAAGAAGGAAACACCTTACTTAAAGCTGCAATAGACTGGATTGAACAAGAGGATGCTCAAAACAGCCAGCTTAAAACCAATGAAACTGAAAAAACACAAACAGAAAATGGAGGATCATGGGGGCAATTCTTCATAAAACCATCAGAAGGAAATAAAGAAAACTTGTGGGTAGACAGTCAATGCCGATTGCGTAATTTCATGCCATCACAAAATCAAAGTGAAGGTCTTTCTGACATTCATGCAACAAAAAGTGGCGATGAAAATATGAAGAACATTGAAGGTAAAAAATCCAATGAAGAAAATGTTGTGACTGCCTTGGATTATCATTTTAAAGGATTTGAAGAAATTTTCGAAACAATCCAATCACGCATAGATGAGATTATTGAAGAATATCCAAATAGTGAAATTGTTTATAACAAAGTAAACGAATGGGCTTCATTGATGGAAAATTGCAACGATCAAGCTAAAAAGCACAAGAAAGTTAGTATTGATTCAACTATGATCGAAACACCATCAAGATTTCTAAATTTGAGCCAAAATGAAGACACGGAAAATTAAATCATTTCATCTCCATTGATTGTAAAACGCAATGAGGATGCTACAAAACGCAATGAAGATACCACAGTTATAGTCCAATCCTCAAATCCAGAAAAAAATCATTGAGAAAGAAACTACATCAAGTCTGCAAACACACATTGAAAATCCTTTATTGGTACAATCATCATTTAGCGAAGAAACTCCATCATTAATGTTGGAGATAATCAAAAAGACAGATGAAGCAGAAAAAAAATCAAATAAAAAAAAATTCAAAATGATGAGGTACCATCTTTTGATTTGAATTTCTCAATTGTCTTCAAATGTGGATGAAAATGAAGTGGAAGATGATACTACTCGCCACGCTGCACAATCCGAAAATCAAACGGAATCTGAAAATAAAACAAGCGAAAAAGAAGTTGAAACATGTATTCAAATTATTGGGATACAAATAATGTTAGATAGAATTGAAGAACAGAATACTGAAAAAGAAATCAGTGATCTGATTCAAAACACATCATTCCTCAACCCACAAGAAGATCCGTATAAAACACCTGCAAAATCTGTTCAGGAAGAACAACCAACTAGTGATATCAACAAAACAAAACAGAACAAATAATCACAAAGATAGTACGACCAGATCGACAGAAAAATGCAGCAGAAGTATTATGTTCACCATACTATCAAAGGCAAATAGCAATGAACGAAGCTAGAACGGCAAACGAAAACAACATATCGGGATATGCTTTCCATGCAGAAGGAGAAATAACGTACAAAAGCATTTATATACACTAACACAAAACAAAAAACAAAAAACAAAAATCAAATATTATAATTTAATTATTTTTTTACAGGGACACTCTCTTTGGAATTAGTGATCATGTATTACTGTCGAGATATGCTGCAGAAACAATGAGGCCAGGATTGGAAATAACAGGATAAGTAATCAATTGTTGGGCCTATATTTTGAATGAAGGAGAAAAAAGAAGATCAAAAGGCAACAAAACTCCAAGATTTTTTTGTACTATTCGAATGCTGGTAAGATCTATAAAACGCAATTTGTTTTTTTTTATACAAATAATATATGTTTAATGAAGTTTTTTGAAGTTTGATTGAATAAAGTTATATAAAACGCAATTGTTAGTTTTATTTCTTTCATAAAACGCAATGTGTACTTTGTTTGAATGAAGTTTTATAAAACGCAACTGTATGTTTTATTACCTTCATAAAACGCAATTAATATTTTAATTTGTTTATTGTTATGCAGGCTTTCTCATTGAATGAAGAGGAAGAAAAAATGATAGAAGAGTTCACAAAGAACATAGAAAAAAATTCTTCAAGGTGCAAAGTTAAAAGGCATAAACGATTTTAAAATTATCCTTGTCCCGATTCTCCATGTAGAACATTTCTTTGTGATCTCATTCAATCTTGAAGAGAAACAAATATTCATCATTGACAACAGTGCAAAAGAGGTCACAAATAAACAAAAATATGGTGATGTGCCTGAAAAAACAGTAAGTTTTCCGACTTATGCTTTTAAAACACAATATAAACCACCTAATCTTTTTTTTTCTGTAGAGGAATGCTTTGGCAGGTTACCTTAAATCTGTTGGTCATCCAAATGCAGATGATATAAAAGACATAGAACCTGTTAGAATGGATATGAAATGGAGGACAAAAGATAACGGCATTGACTGTGGTATATTCTGTATGCGTCATATGGAATGTTATAACGGTGAAGAAGTCAAAAAATGGAATTGTGGGTTTCATGAGGAATATGAACAACCTGCAATTATCAAGAAGGGTAAACAAAAAACAAGTGAACAAGCAGACCGCACAACTTGAAGATTTAAGAAGAAAGTTTATCACAAAGATATTGTTGCACGATCTCAACGAACGCAAAGATTATGTTATTGAGGATTCAAGGAAGTTTCGCAGCCTCAATGCAAAACTTAAAAAACTTTCTTATGACACTAGTTTAGAAAGGATTCAAGAGAGGCTTGCTCTTGCTGGTTTATGAATTTATCATGTTTGAAACAATTACTTTGATTTAGAAATGCTAGTTATTATAAAACACAATATTTTGTCTTTTATTCTGATTTATTATATAACGCAATATTTTGTTGGTATATTTTGTTTAAAACATATACTTAGAGTTACAAATGCTACTTATTGTTTGTTATTTTAAAACGCAATACAATGTCTTTATTTTTCATGTTTTATCATATAACGCAATGATTCAAGATAGGATTGATATTTTAAAATTTTGTACAATTTATTAATAAAAAATTTAAATAATATGTTTAAAAGAAAGGGTACATAGATATTGAAATGATATTATGCTAAAAGGCAACATTTTATTTTATACACTTGTTTTCTTTTTGTAATATTATAAAACGCAACATTTTTATAGTATGCTAAAACTCAACATTGTCTATTTCTTTGTTGTTTGACTTATGTTATTTATTCTAAAACACAATACAAACTGTTTCCTAATTATTCATGTCCAAACATATAACGCAATACATCTATATAAAATGTAATAAATGTTTTTTTACTGTTTTTATAACGCAAAAAAAGGCTTAATGACAATAATGACAATCATAAAACTACTATTTTATACTATTTCTAAAACGCAATGTTATAAAATAAAATAATATTAAATGAGGAAATGATAAGACAAAAAAAACTGACACCTTAAAGACAAAAGAAATTGATAAAGACAAAAAATAATAATCATTATTATCAGAGAAAGCTTAAAAAGCCTTTTGGATTCCTGATAAAATACTGTATGATTGAACAATCAATTCAAAGAAAAAACTGAAATATAATCATTATTACCACACTTAATACCAATCCCTCGACCAATCCATTATATAAAAACAAAAACCCTAAATTATATTCACATTCCTCATACACCAATACCCAACCACAAACACACACAAATGGCTAATCAAGAATTATCAGTTTGGTGGGTTCAAAAAGAACATTTCGTTCTTCAGTTTCTTGATGATCACAAAATAAGATACCATTCCGTTGCTTCTTTTCTAGAAAACTGCAATGAGAATGTTTTGAGAAAGATGAATGAAATAGGAATACCACCAGCATGTTACACAGATCAGACAGCCGCACTATTCAAAATTCTGCACAAAAGGTATGGAAATCCGAATGAAACAGCAATTGAAGAAACACAAGTTCCATCTTGGGAGTTCATTGAGGACACTTTCAAAATTTCAGTGACTTGGTTGGGACAATGGCGTTGTGGAGCTATACGACCCAAAAGACATATCTTCCAGTGAGGATATAAGCTTTTTGAAGCAGTTATCTGAAATTCCAATCATCAACAACTCTACAAGCAAATTTGCAGAGAGGCTCCAGAAGGCAGTAAACTCACAGGTTGAACTTTTGACTCAATCTGAAAGTGATGAGGAAATCCCAAATGGAGGCTTAGGGTACTCATCTGAAGAAGAAACAAACTTTGATCCATGATGTTGATCTTACTTTCCAGTGGTTGTGGTTTATTATGCTAGTAATTTTTATTTGATGTTTTTATTTGATATAAGTAATTTTGTGGTTTGTAAACAGGTGATGATAGTGTTTTATTCATCATCTTTGTTTTAATCTTTTATCATCTATATAATGCAATATTTAAGATATCCACTTGCTGTTCATGTTTAATTTGTTATGTGTTGATAAAGTAATATCAATTCATTGTTGTTATCATAAAACGCAATAAACAAAAATTCTACTTGTTGTATATTGTTGTATGTATAAAACGCAATAACAATACATTGTTGTTATCATAAAACGCAATTAACAAAAAATAGCTGATATTTATGTAGGATATCACAAAACGCAATAACAAAAATAGCTGAAACCTATACATCATAAAACGCAATAACAAATTTTTTTCTTTTTTATAAATATCAGAATTTTTATACATACTTACATTGTATTGCTAGACCCTATAGCATTAGAAGAAACCTTCTCTTTACATGTGCGACTGTTATGTCCTTTTCCACCACATACACGGCACGATTTCTGGATCTTTGATGATTTCTGAATTGTAATCTCACGATTAGACTTAATCCTTTTTTGTACACCGCATCCTTTTGTCCTTATTTTGATCGGGACACGAATCATAGAATCAGATTTTTCTAAGTTCCCTCCCATATCAGCAAACCTATCTTTGCGACTTGGAGGCAGCGCAGCAACCATAACCTCATCCGCTTTATCAATATAACCTTTAATATGATCTCTGTAACGACACAGCTCATCTAAATCCCCAACCAACCAATTAACCACATATTCATTTGCTACAACAATTTCTCTAAAAACTTTATCAATTTCACTATTCCTACCAATTTCATCAAACCGAATATTGCAATGAATTGAGCCATTCGAAACAACATCTCTCATCCATCTTCAAAAAACATATCTTCTAGGAAACTTAGTTATATCATCATACAATAGAACATAAAATATATGGCGGCACAATATACCAAATCGTTCAAACCGTTTGCAAGTACAACTTATACTTAAACCATCTTCTTGTTTGCTATATTGAACCTGTAAATAAAATTAAAAAACTATATAAAATTAGCGAAATGTAATATAAAACGCAATGAATAATAAATATAATAAAGAAATTAAGCATATGATCATATAATATTAAAACGCAACTAATGATGAAAAACATAAAACGCAATAGATGTTTAAAACAATATTAATTTAAAAAATTACCATGAATAAAGATGTGCATGGCTGTTTGAAATCATTTATTTCATAATATTGAACATCACCCACAGTATCATGAGTCTTTGACATACCCTTTGTAATGGCAGCAACAATTTCAATCTGAATATCTTTAAAAAATGTTTTGGTATATATTTCTGATGCTTGTTTCTCCAATACAAAGTCACTCCAGGTCTTAGACTGAATATACCTTGTATCATGATCATTCCTCCTATGCTCATGCCCTTGAAAATCCATTGCAGTCTCAGAATGAGTGAAAAATTCAACAAGTGTACATCTTGGATTACAAAATTGACCAAAGAAGTAATTCTCGCTTTCACATCTAGACGTAGTAGGCATAAGACCAGCCAAATTCTCTCCATGGTAATAAGAGGGTATCCAATCAAATCGAAGATCGTACATATCTTTTAACCATTCATGATTTTCCAATCCAAAAGTAGACATTATTGAATGCCACTCAGTTTCAAAATCTTCTGGAATAATAGTATCATTCCAAACTGTCACACCCTGACTTTTTGCGGAAGCGTGATTTGGTGTGACTTGCTTAATATCATTGCATTCAATCATAACAACAACTATATGATAAAACCGAAGACGTTCATCCATTAAATAAGTTTTAAAAACATAACACAACATTGTTTTTAAAAACATAGAATTCTAATTCGAGTACAAACCATGCAACTTGTTTTTAGAGTTCATAAGGACTTGACAAAAGACATTAAATAAAACCAGGTTTTGGAATATGTGTCTCGTCCAGGATAAGACACACTAACCAAACCCTAAGACCATGGATGACATCTTTTATTCTCAAACAACACTTGGAACTTCCGAACGCCCGCCAGATCCACATTTAATTCCCTGAAATACATGTAGTTTAAAAACATCAACAAAAGTTGAGCGAGTTCATGAGTGTTTGAATAAACCTTTGAAATCGTTATAAAAAATGTATGTATGTATATAAAACCCCGGTATGAAATCAACAAGGAAAAACAGATCATTAATGGTTTGCAAGGCCATTAATATGTGTGACGTGATGAAGGAAGACTCAAACCTAGCAAATTTGTCTCCGGCAATAAGACATAGTCACCTCGTGGGCCACCCTGGTCCACACGGGTGTGGGTTCGCTACACCCAAATAGATCTATCACTCATGTCCCTCGGTCCTACAAAGAGGATTGATGGCCTTAAGCGTCGTACCCACCACTCACATGATCTAGCAGTACCCTTCCTTAGCTAACCATACCACGTATAAACGTTTGTAAACAGTTTGTAACATGTACTTCACCCCCGAAGTTATAAAACCAAAAACAGTTAAAGAAAAGGGGGAACATGAACTCACAGTCTTGCGTCTTCGAATCACAGTAACTCAAGCTTCGCCTAGCGTACACGACTACCTACAACGTACTATGATCTACTAGACGAGCGGGTCGTGCCTTAAATTAGTATTAATTAGTGTCCTTGAGTTACGTTCTTTGTGTCTTCAATATTATTCCACGTTATATAATTATTTGTTAAAATAATAAATATTTTAGGGTAAATTACTTTTTGAGTCCCTGTGTTTTAGTGGTTTTAACTAGTTGAGTCCAAAAGCAAAAAAGTTTAACGACCTGAGTCCCTATAAGCATTTTCATTAACCATTTGAGTCCTTTTGGGTCCAAATTTTAACCTTTTGAGTCCAATTTTTTGGACTCAAATCGTTATAAAATGAACAAAATTGGACTCAAAATGTAATAAAATAAATGGCTAGAGACTCAGGGCGTTAAACTTTTTGATTTTGGACTCAAGTGGTTAAAACCACTAAAACACAGGGACTCAAAAAGTAATTTACTCAATATTTTAATTTAAATTATATTTATTAAATTTTGGAATAATTGTTAAAACAATATATTTTAACTTAATACTTTTCAAGTATTTATACTTGTATTTCCTTCCCCATGATAGGGGTATCTTATTCTTGTATATTTTTTGCCATGTATAGGTGTCGTATCCGGAGTGTATTTATACGTACGAGAATACGTATCTTTATTGTATTCATTAAGTATTCTTATACTTAATTTCGTATTAATTTTTCTGGAATATTATCTTTAATAAAAGTTTACCAGTATATATTTCCAAAATATATATTTCAATAAATATTACTTAGAAAAATTATTCATAATTTTCCTTTGGCAAAAATATTTGTATCTTCATATAAGTTCCAAAATAATATATTTTCAAATCTAACTTGGAAAATATATTTAAACTTATTTTCCTCCAAAAATGATATATTTTATATTCATTTGAGAAAATATATCTTTAGCTCCAAAAATATTGTATCTCATGTTTGTTGAGAAAATATATATTTCTTTCAAAAATAATATATCTTCTAAAAATTTCCAGAAAAAATATATATTTATACTTGCCCAAAATAATATATTTTCCTTTTGTCAAAAATATGATATATTCATGTAGTAATTGTAAAAATCATATTTTTATTCACTTGGTGTCCAAAATATTATTTGCCAAAATATACATATGAATATTATTTCCGGAGTATTTTGTAAGTTATATTCCTTGGAATTTTGGTAATAATTTGGATTGTAATTTTTGGTATTTTGATGAGTTATATTATTTCATGTCCTAAAATAATATAACTAATACACAAATTATACAAATAATCACACACATGGTGTCTTCTAAATATATATTTCCTAAATACATATTTAGTCGCTTTTATTTATAAAAACCAACATCCAATACTTATGTTTTTTGTAACAAAAAATTATGGCAAAGTTTATGTAAAAGTTTATGGTTTAAAATACACTTGTAAATATTTGTTTAGAAATATTTTTCTAAGTGTTTAATTTTTAGAAAAATTTTGTCATAGTTTCCCCTAAAATGGAGGTTTCCATACCATCAAGGTATATCATTTTCTTTTGTAAAATCAACACAATCAATCCACAATCAACAATAAACAATCTTTACTTACCAATTTTGCCAAAAACAAGTATAATCTACTACTTCATGAACTTGAAATTTCACAAAAATTTGTAGTAACTTACTAGTGTTCTTAGTAAGCCTTGTTGCCC
The DNA here is from genome assembly GCA_030545235.1 of Helianthus tuberosus. NCBI lineage: Eukaryota > Viridiplantae > Streptophyta > Magnoliopsida > Asterales > Asteraceae > Helianthus > Helianthus tuberosus. The sequence continues at coordinate 88,593 of JARYGA010038723.1, forward strand.
TATAAAGTGTGATTGATTCTTTAAAAACTTCATTTTTAAAGAAAATTGATCTTCACAACTTATAATCATACTTTTCAAAAATGTTTCTTCTTTGGTTTTTCTTGTTACATAAGTGTTTCTACACTTGTTTAACCTTTAAAAATAGGGTTTATTTATGTAAGAACCAAGATCAAGTAAATCTTGTGTTTTTAACTTGGTTCCTTTGAAAAACCATCCATGAAATTTTAGATCTACAAGTATTACAACTTACTTTGATCATTATTTTTCAAGAAAACCATATATTCTTTCAAGTTCATGTTTCTTATGAGGATGATCTATGATCCTACAACATTTCCATCCTCTCGTCTTGCTAGATTATGTTTTTAATCATGATCTAGCAAGATCATATGATGATCTACATCAACTACATGAATAAACAACAATCAACAAGCAAATCAACACATAAACAACTTAGTTTCTTCATTATTCAAGCTTATGTTCAAGTTTTATTCTTGTGATTCTTAGTGTTCTTCAAGATTATCATTATGTAACATCTTTTAACCACTAATATAAGATGTAAAATAGCAAGATCAAGGTTTTTACCACTAGCTCAAGGCTAGGGATGATCAAGTGAAGTTAAGTGATGGATAAAAGCAGATGAAAGAGGTCCATGATCTTCCGAAAGCTCCTAGCTTCCTAATGCACCTTCTATCACACTTCTATATGCTTGGAATGGATGTAGGATGGATGAATGATGGTGAGTGTGTGTGTGTTGGGGTCGGCCGAGAACAAGAAGAAGAAGAGCAGAAGATGTGTGTGTTTTTGGTGTGTGTAGAATGAAGGTTATGATCACTTAGATATATTTATAATCCATTTTAAGCCTTTAACTCATGGTTTCTATGTTTAGGAAAGCATAAACATAATCTATTATAATATTGAAACAAATCAAGGTGTGGGGCCCTTGTTGGGGCCGTAGATATGGTGTCACACCCCCAAAATCCACACGCGGAGTATCACCGCTTGGAGGCGTGACATGACCAGGATCAAGCCACCAATCATATTGAACCATGTATGTAGTAAAAATAATTCAACCAAACAATATGAAAGGTGTTCAAAACCAAAGCATAGTTAAGTGTTTAGCGGAAGCATAAATGTAAAACCCAACATAAGTAATAAGTTTGAAATGTCATAAACGTTTAACATGGCATCCTCGATCCATGTCCCACAACGACTGTGCCTCCCCGTGCAAGCTCCATGAGTACCTAACGACCTGCAAGGCATGTAACAACGAGTCAACAACAAAGTTGAGCGAGTTCACAATTGGTTGTTTAGTTATAGTATTCGTTTCGTAAACCGTATGTTTGTTTAGTAAACTATGTATCGTATTTATTTGCATCGCGGCCTTCCAGGCATGTTTGCGAAGATTTGTGGGGGTTTCCCATGTATTCTAGACTAGTTGTATTTGTATCGCGGCCCTCCAGGCATGTGTGCGAAGATTAGTATTCGTATCGCGGCCATTCCAGGCATGTGTGCGAAGATTAGTATTCGTATCGCGGCCATTCCAGGCATGTGTGCGAAGATTAGTATTCGTATCGCGGCCATTCCAGGCATGTGTGCGAAGATTAGTGGGGGCTTCCCATGTGTTACTAGTCTAGCTGTATCTATAAGTGACCTTCCCCTAACGAGGTCAGTTGTACGTATTCCAGTAACGATGAAAGTACAAGTAATCATTTAACCCCATTCCCAACCCCGGGAATCCCATGCCTTGGTAAGAGTGTGAACTCACCTTGGTTTGCTCGTCAGATAATTTATTTGCCAATATACTCTATTCCATCACGTCCTATCATAGGTATTTACGTCTAATCAGATTCACAACAATTCAACTCGATCCATTCATCATCACCACTTTACATTTTAAACAATCCCACACAATATAGTCATATATGCCCAATCAAACCACAAAGTTACCCATAATTTATAATCCAATCCATGTGTTTACTGATCAAGATAATATTAACTATGAAAACAATTAAACTCTATTACCTCTAATCACTTGATCATGTAACAGTTAATTATTTACGTCCCTAAATCCAAATCATAACCACTATCATGTATAAACAATACAAACCATTTGCATATATTAATCATAGCATCTAGTCAAGTTTTAATGAATCCAAATAATAAATCATGCAACTCATACTTTAGACCAAATCATTACATCACCGATTAAATCTTATCAACATACACACACTCCCATAGGCACATGTGATGGCAGACTAGTTAGATCACAAACAACCCCACTTTCATAAACTAACCTTTGCTCATAATTCATATTCAAAGTACATCATGATACATCAACAGTGGATCGGGTTTCATGTAATTATTATTTAGCAAAACTCCTAACATAACATCATCAACAGCAGTTACGTACTCCAAAATAGTAACGATCGATCAACATTTACATCGGCCACTGAAAACATTTGTTCAATCATATGCATAAATTGCTACATTAAGTCTTAATCAGTCATGGCATGCTATCAATCAGGTTTGCAAGCATTACATATTATTAATTCAGGTTTCAAAGAGGTAATTCAACATGCCATACAAGCGATAACATAACCGTTCACGCACACTTCATAGTCAACCGAATCAGATCAAGTACTACCGTTTAATTAACAAAAGTTTATTCGAAATCGAACAAGATGAAAACACTTAGTACGACACAATTAATAATCATGCCCATATGAATATCAGACCCTTATCACTATATAGCGATCATACGACCGCGTAGCCGATTACATCTTAACAGATTACAACACTCAATCATACACATACACACTTAATCCTCACATGTTAAGCATATACACTATCACAATTATGTATTAATAAGGTTAACAAATAAAGATAATTACTAACCACAAGATTGATTCGAAAAGAGGCTGCTTCGAAGGGGGTATCTCACAGCCGTCGCACGTAGAGAAATTAGGGTTATTATGTTGAAATTGCAATGTTTGAGAAGTGGTTACGTAGCATTGTTTTTTTTATTAGGTTAACATTTATCAAGTGGGCCGATGTTTGTTACAAAACACACCATGGCATTTGGGCCGGTTGTGTTTGTCAACCAAGATCACCATTATGTTTACTGTTGGGCCAAGACCTATTCGGGACGAAGACACCTTTTATGTTTTTGTTGGATGGCGTTTTCGTTGGATCAGGGATATGAAAACACTTTAGTGTTTTCATGAGGTAGTGTGGTCATCGTGTAGGGAGTGTATCCAAGCAAGTAATAAACAACATAAAACCAAACACATAACAACACCAACAGCTTAACACAAATCATGGTGCATAGTTTCAACGTATCAACTACAAAACACAACATAAGGCAAGTAACGTATAGAGTAGGAACCTTGGAAACTCGAGTTGTCACATATGGGGGGGGGGGGGTCTAGACAGAGGTGTAAACTAAACTAGTTACATTATTGTTAAAATGTAAGTATTAGTTAGTTACTTTGGTTACTAGACATTTTATGAGGTGTTATGATATTCGGGGACCATAACTAGCTTGGTAATGTTAAAACAGTGCTTCTAGTGAAAATTTGGTGTTTTCGGGTTGTGTCCGGTTGTTCGGTTGGTTACTGGTTCGTTAAGGTGCTAAATTACGCAGTTTAGTGTGTTTTATGTTACCTTTTATGACAGTTTTGATTCCTGACACTTAGGAAAGCATTCAGGACCATTTAACCATATTTCTGCATGATATTAGATTGTTTAAATGCTGATTTATGCTGATTTTTGCTGAATTCAGCACTTTATGTGAGTTTTAGGCACTTTCCGGCACTTAAACTATCTCTAGGAAGGCAGTTTTATGATCTTTACTTTCCTACACACGATACTAGTGTAATACTTAGTTTCTGGCCCATTCTAGGTCTCAATACAACGTCTGCCTATATGCTGAATTCTGTCAGCATTTTCCTGATTTGTCTGATAACTGTGCTAACTGTATTTAATGCATCAAATAAAGTTTTCATGCAATAATGATATGACATTAAGCAACATATGATGCACATATGTGTATAAAGCAGTAATCAGTAAGCAGTCAATTGTAATTCAGCACAGTCATTAAACACTAATCATGGTTTAATAGTTGTACGGATACCTGGAATTTTGACAGTTGTCACACAAACAACACGAGTCATTCTTGTATTAAACTCAATGTTGGATGACAAAACAGGACCAACCTGTATAAAAAACAATAAAATTATTAAACATAAAATGCAATAATTTAAACTATATAAAAATTGCAGTTTATAATATCATAACATGTTTTCATTTATTGTTCTAATAAAACGCAATATCAGGATGTAGGACCGGTTTGCGGATCCGAACGAGTCGGTTCAGAGGAATTCCATCAAATACAGGTGCGGAAAACAAGTATTTGACGTGTAAACAGCTTAATCTTCACTTTAACACTGATTTGTATTGATTAGAAAGCAATTACAATCAGTTCTCACACCGGCAGCACCTCGGTATGGAAAACTCTCTCTGAAAAACTTATGATTTCGCTTGACCTAACATCCCTATATATAGACTTGGAGATTTCGCTTGGAACATCCTGAAGCGAAATCTGATATGATGATTTCGCTTGAGGCTTCAAGCGAAATCTCAAATACAAAATATAACTTCAAGCGAAATCTTCTAACTATCTCACAAAATCTCATTCTAAGAGCCCTGATCTAATCTATCTAAAGTAAGACTCGATACAAGACGAAGTCAACAGATGTAGTGCACCAACAGACTCCCCCTCAGATGTTGACGAGTCGACTATCGAGTCACACCAATGCTGTATCTTCACATCTTCATTCTTGATCAGTCTCTGGGCTTTTCTCTCTCTATCTTCTTCTCTAGAAACTTCTTGCTCTATCAGACTCCCCCTCACGATTTACTGGTATTCATTTGTTCTTCAGCAACATCTGCTTTAGGATCAATGTCTGACTCAAATGTTGTATACAAGATCATTGCCTGGCTTTTATCTAATTCTCTTGATCAGATCTCTTGATTCCTTAAGTTCATCAGCATCAACAGCTAGCAAACTTTTTAGATTCATGATCAGAATTTGACTTTCATAAGCTTTGAATGAATTAACCTGGCTCACCTGTAACAATCTTAACCCAGAAATAAATTTTCTAAATTTAACAAGTTAAATGCACCAACAATCTGATATAATCAGATAACTCTCTCTTCTATCATCAACCACTGATGAACCGAATGTAGGTTTTAAAATAACAATTGTAAGAATTTTAACAAACCTTTTTGACATTTTAAGATTCACTCCCCCTCACAACCAAGTCATCATGTTTAGCACTTGAAATTTTGACAATCAGCTTTCCAATATCAGTTGTCAAAAATCTTTTTGAATTTTTCAAAAATTTATGCTAAAACACACTAAAATCTTTTTGTAATTTTTGATTGTAAAGGAATGCAATAAAGAAATATTTACAAACAATATTTTTGTGAGTTTGTGCAAGAGGATCATATCAGTTTCTGAGACCAAACACTAACACCGTTAAGCTTCATTTCATATTAAGTTCTAAACAATTTACCTAGATTGTCAGTATGTTTGTCCACTTAAATTTTCACACAAAGTTCAATTGATCCGAGATACGAAATTAATGTTTTAAGCTCTTGAACTTATTCGTGTGTCCCACTACTTGAATATACTCCCGTATCCAGATCCCAATATTCAGTCTTACAGGTGAGTATACCACAGATGATATCTGTCAGGGGAATAAATTATAGTACGAGGGCCGTGAGAGCTCAGGTCGATCTTTCGATACGCAGAGAGATGACGGCTTCGACTTTTTGGTGTGTCCCCTTTAGAGGATCTTTTTGCATTACAACAGCAACGACTATCAATTTTATTGTTTCATCAGCTTGCTGAGGGCGATGCTATGTTTCAAGCATTTGCAGAAAGCATTATCCGGGGACTAGGTCAGAAATTTCTTTCAGCAGAAGTCCCGGGATAATACCCCAGATATCACTGAGCATAAAGACCTAGTATCTCAGAATAAGGGACCTTTCAAACAAGATTTCAGGGGTTACCTATATATCCAAGTTTGTGTTAACCCACAGAACAAGCAAGTTTGAATTTTAGGTTTATATCTCGTCACAATCTACTAAATGTGCAAAAACCTACTGACATATCCACAGTAAGATTGTTTATCACATTTTTACTTTACATTTCTTTAGCATGTTGTGATAGTCCACTGATGTACTATCATTTCCTCTATATGCAACAAAAACTCATTTTTGAATTTTATCATGTTTTTGTCTTTTTCAAATTTTCAAATGTTTTTGGAGTTTCTGAAAATTTTTACTCCCCCTAAAATGCAAACACATTTTAGGAAATTTGAAAATAAACTATACAATAAAGTGACAACTGATATCGAATCGCATCAAATCGCCATTCACTCGGCATAAACAATCAGAACTTCCCCTTATCACAAAACTATTTTCTCATTTAGATTTCAAAACACTTAAGTTTGTTTTAATCAAAATGATTTTTCCGGAAAATAAGTTTTTATGATATAATCATTTGTAGATTCGGAGTGTGGTTCATCACATTGTCTATTCGAAATACCAATTGTAAGTATGGTCCAATCAAGTTCAACTTAATGACCTTGATTAACCTTTTTCAAGTATGCACCTACTATACCAAAAGTAAAAATTACCACATGTAGAAATACCACTTGTAGGAATATTACTTCTACATCACCATTTTACCAATCAAAATGCCGATTCCTGCTTCGCACTTACCAACCTGGAAGCTCCGGCGTAGTCATACAACCTGTAAAACATTTAAACACTATCAAAAACTTTCAACCAAAAAAACTTCAAATATTAGAAAGATGCCGATTCCTGATCCACGATATAAACTTGGGATCTCCGGCAAGTCCTAAGACTTTAAGGAAAGCAAACTTCCACCCAAGTCTTATTTGACTTGGTGGCTTCCAATTCCTGGGCAGTAGGGTTATATGTTGCCTTTTTAGTTGCATAAAAATCTTTAACCCCCTTTACTTTCCCATCAAGCATTTTCTTGAAAATTTTCTTAACATTTCCATTGAATGTTTTTTCAATATCAAAATCTGAAATTTCTATTTTACCAACCATTTGTTGAATTTCTTTCACACTCATTGATTTAATATCAGCATCATTCAACAAATCATCAATCTCATTTTGTGACTCCTCTGATTTTGTGGAATCAGATTCATTGTCAGAACTATCAACTGATTTTTTAACAACCCATGTTTGGTTGTCTTTTGCCTTCTTTTTGTACAATCTTTTAGAATTTTCACCAACTTCATTCTTTGAATTTTCAACAGTTTTGAAGTTTGTAGTTGGTGAATCATTCTTTTCAGCCACTTTTTCTTTAAGTTTTTCAGAGACTCCCTGTTTTTTGTTGACTTTGTTTGGACAATTATGAGCAATGTGTCCAACGACTTGACATTGAAAACAAGTTCTTGTGTCTTTTGAAATGTCTCTTGGATGAAAAACTCCAGTTCCTGTTCTTTTTCTTTCAACAAGAAACTCCTGGTTTGTTTCTTTCCAGAAAGGTTTCTTCTGTTCATCTTCAACACTTCCACCTGAAACAAATTCTGTTTTTGGTTTAGAATTATTTACCTTTCTGTAACTTTCTTGCTGAATAAAACCTAAACCTTTTCTCTTGTAATTACAATTTTGGTTTGTTTTCTTTTGAAAACCAGAACTAAAATTGTAATCCTTTTTCCATTTTTTCTTGTTTAACCTTTGTTGAACTCTTGAAGTGTATTTTCTAGGTTTTTCATTTAGATTCAAATTTTTAGTGTCAGAAATATTAATTTCTGTGATTTTGAAAACCTTTTTGATCTTGTCAAATTTAACACTATCCATCGGAAACTCTTCATCAGAGTATAATTTGTCAGAACCATTTAAAGTATATGCAACTTTAAATGTTCCATCATCCAAATTTGCTTTTGATAACAAAAATTCTTTACTATAAAACCGTTTTTCCGATGATTTGGAATTTGTGACCGACGAACTCGAACTTTTGACTGACGAACTTGAACACCCAGACTCAGACTTTGACTCAGACACCTCCTCAGTATCCAACACCTGATCGACCACCTTTTTGATTAACTCGGACTCATGATCAGTATCAGACGAGGTAAACGTGATATCAATGTTATCTGGTAAAACATCAGTTGTCTCAGATTTTAACTTTATATTGACTGCTTTTTCGACTTGCTCCTCATTTGGTTTTCTAGGAGAATACCCTTCCCAGATAGGAGGCGGACACTTGTTATATTTAACAGTCGATTTCTTACCAGTCTCATTCTTTTGCTTCTCATCCTGAAATGCTTCAAAACCTGCAACAGTTGGATAAACTCGATCAATAACATAATCAGAACAAGAATAACTCAGTAATAACCTTCTGATCCTCTCATTTTCGATCTTTTCTTTCTCCAACTCTTGCTTTAGACTAGCATTTTCTTCGATGTAATGATTAATTGCCTTTTGCTTTGCCATCAGCGTAGAATTCGTCATCGTTAATGCCTTTTCTCTTTCAGAATTCGTTGTTTGAAGACCTGTCACAGTTCTGTTCAACACACTGTACGATTCTTTCACATAGCTGATATCTAATAGTAACTTTTCTATCAGTTTTTCTCTATCAAACAAAATCACATCTTTTTCTTCGCAACTTTTGCAAACTTCCAAACATTTCTTGCAAGGCTTTTCAACTTCAACAATCTTCTCAACCTCAATTGTTTTTACAACTTCAATCACTTTTTCTTTCTCAGTTACTTTCTCAGCTTCAATCACCTTTTCTTCAACAACTACTTTAACTTCCTCATTCGGTTGTTGTGTTTTAGCAGCTTGTTTCTCCTTCAGTTTCTCCATGCGATCTGCAAAATAAAAATGAAAACTTTCAGGAGAAAGATGATGTTTAGCTATATTAATCTGTTTCTCTTCCTCATCATCACTGCTATTCTCTATCGGTGTTTTATCAAACTGTGCAGATTTATCAGACTCAGCATCTGAAACACCAGAATCAGATGGTGTTTGATCAAATGTGACTTCCTTTTCTGAAGAAATATCATTTAGCACACTTTCATCTGTACTTAATGACTCATCATCAGCACTTTCTAAACTTTCTTCAGATGTACTCGATTGATCTTTCACTTTTTCACCAATTGATCTCATCCAAGTAGCAAACAAGTCTGGTTCTCTAACAATCTTTGCAATGAAAGCTTTGAAATCCCCTTTTTCATCAACAAACATATCCCAGCTGAATCCTTCAGGTAGTTGTTCATCAATTTGGTTCACTATACATGTTGTGCTGTTAGAAGAAATGTAGTCGCTCCAGTTGAAATCTACCAAACATCCTTTCTTTGAATCTTCAATCTTTCTACCATGAGCCGTCTGTAATTCTTGTGTTTGACCAACTTGTTGATAAATGGCTTTCCGGTAGTAGTCGTCTTTCCCAAATGGATTCTGAGCACCACTAACTTCTCTGTTCTTGCACTCCCGTTTAAAATGACCTTTTTCCCTGCACCTGAAACAAGTAACTTTAGATTTATCAAAACCTAAAGTAGAAACACAAGCATCAAGAAAATCATTTCTCCCGGTAATTGTCTTGAATTTTTCAGCACGTCTAAGAACACTTGCAAGACACCATTTGATATCCATTAATTCCATCTCTTCGGCATCTATCTGGTCATAATCCTCTTTGGTAAGCATAGGATTTCCAATTCGACCAGCCACTAAACCTTCATATGAGATAAGCACTGAACCAAGTAAAGCCATATGATCTTTTGCAATGTCTTCAGAAAAACTTTGACCTTCTGGAAGATTTAGAGCTATGTTGCATTGAATCACACAACCATTTCCCATCTTTGTGCTTTGAGACTGAAAATTTTCTGATGAAATCTTTGGATTGACACTTGGATAAAATGAGAATCCACTACTGCTTTTGTTTGAGCTTTGATCACACTTTTCTGTAGAATCTTCAGCACTAAACGCAGTCTGGATTTTTGGACTTCTTTCAGCTTCTGGAACCAGAATACTACCTTTGTAGTACATCTTTACATCCTGTTGACCACTTGAACTGTTCATCCTTGCAATCTTCTGCTGTTCCAAATCCTGACTTTCAATCTTTTCAATGAACTGAGAAATCGACAATCTATCATAAACCCCAGTATTTTTCAGTATCATCAAATAAGTTCCCCACTCTTTCTGAGGTAACGCATCAGCAAGTTTATCCACCCATTCATCATTTTCCTTTTTAATACCCATCATTGACATTGTTCTCACTAAGTGACAATATCGTTCAATGAGTTTCTTTGTATCTTCTCCGGGAAAACTTGTAAACAAATCAAATTCTTTTTTAAGCAATGCCTTTTTGCTTTTAATCATACTAGTACTGCCTTCAACTTTGATTTTTAGAGCATCCCATATTGATTGTGATGTTTTGTCATGTTGAAGTAGTATGAAGATGTCTTCTTTGACAGCCTGTTGAAGTAGACTAATCATCATCTTTTCAGCTCGGTATATTTCCCGTTCTTCCTTACTGAAATCTGAAAGCTGTTTTTCAGTCTGCATTTCGGTTTGTGGTGGAGTATACTTTGTCAAAATACATTCCCATGATCTTAAATGATTTGCCTGCACCCAGTTTTCGAATCTATATTTCCATCCGTAGTATTCTTCAATTCCCATTAGTTTCGGGGGTTTCTGAGTCGTCCCCGTTTCATTTTCTGAATTCATGTTCTGAGCAATGGAAGATGAACTAGGCGATGTTGCAAAAGCGTTGTGAAAATCGTTATCCATGTTTCAATTACTTTCAAGCGAAACACTATCTTTTAAGCAGAACCCTTCAAGCGAACTAGACAGACTAAATAACACTCAAGCGAAAACCTTGAAGCGAAATAGTTGAAGCGAAACAATTTCAAGCGAAGCTGTCTGAAGAAAGAACTCTGAAGCGAAAACCCTGAAGCGATCCTGAATGAGGCGAACACCTTGAAGCGAAAACTTTAAAGCGAAATCGTTCAAGCAACAGTTTCTGAAGCGAAATCGTTGAAGCGACAGTCTTGAAGCGAAATAGAATGCTGTTAGAAGCGAAATCTAGGTGTCGTTTGAAGCTTCAAGCGAAATCTACTACTGAAATCTGATCCGTTCAAGCGAAATCCATTCGGAGGTCAATTTTAATCACTTTTAGATCGAATTTAGCTGTGAAACTTTCAAGGGTTTGTTATCTTGTACTTTTAAACAGTCTGTGAGAATTTGAGATGATTTAGACCGTGAAAAGTTTTTGAACTGTTAAAAGAAGGTGTAGAAGTAAGAGATTTTGATGAATTTCGGCTGAATATTGCAGAACTCCTCCTCCTAAGCTCTGATACCAATTGTAGGACCGGTTTGCGGATCCGAACGAGTCGGTTCAGAGGAATTCCATCAAATACAGGTGCGGAAAACAAGTATTTGACGTGTAAACAGCTTAATCTTCACTTTAACACTGATTTGTATTGATTAGAAAGCAATTACAATCAGTTCTCACACCGGCAGCACCTCGGTATGGAAAACTCTCTCTGAAAAACTTATGATTTCGCTTGACCTAACATCCCTATATATAGACTTGGAGATTTCGCTTGGAACATCCTGAAGCGAAATCTGATATGATGATTTCGCTTGAGGCTTTAAGCGAAATCTCAAATACAAAATATAACTTCAAGCGAAATCTTCTAACTATCTCACAAAATCTCATTCTAAGAGCCCTGATCTAATCTATCTAAAGTAAGACTCGATACAAGACGAAGTCAACAGATGTAGTGCACCAACACAGGAAAATGATAAAAACTAATATATTATTGGTAAAACACAATTGTTTTGTTATATTAAAAAGCAATTCTATTGATAAAAATGTTTGGGGATCTTATTGTGTAATACATATAACGCAACAATAAACCTATATAAAAAGTGCAGTTTATTAGATCATAAAACGCAGTATAATACCTTTGTCTTCAATTTCTCCCATATATGCCACATACATAACCTATGCCTACTTCTTGAAAGTACATCCTTAATAGCTCTGTTCATTGCAGCATCTTGATCAGTAACAACAACTTTAGGCTCATTTCTAAAAGCATTAACAAAGCACCTTAAAAGCCATCGATAAGAATCTGCAGTCTCAGAACCAAGTAATGCACCACCAAATGTGACATTCCTAAAATGATTATCAATCCCAGTAAATGGTAGAAAAACCAAATCATATCTACATAAAACAAACTAATAATGCATTAGAAAAAAAAGAAAACAGGAATATATAACGCAATAGGATATATAACGCAATAAAAGTAAAAAACTTACTTGTTTGATTTATAAGTAGCATCAAAACCTACTATGTCACCAAATACTGTATAATTTGTTTTTGATTGCTCATCAGCCCAGAAAAGTCCTTTCAATATTCTATCTTCACCAATAACATAATCACATGTGAAACCAGGAGAACATTCTTTCTTCCTAATAAGACGCCTAACTACCATTTCTGCATCATACTCTCCTATGTAAAGATTCAAATCCCTTCTATAGTTCTTACAATCAACTTTACTAGCACCAACTTCACCAAAACCACCATACATTATTTTCATAATATTGAATGCTTTAACAGGTCCAACATTGATTGCAGACAATCCAGATATAAAACTTTCTTTAACATAATCAATACTTTTGGTAGCAGGCAAGAAATGAATATCTTCATCTTCAACAAAGATATGATTATGTTCTTCTTCAAAGTAGTAGATCTTAAACATATTATTGTTCTCTAATATTAGTTTCACATGAGCATTGCATCCAACTCTTTTTGAACCTCTATTACGTCTAACAATCTTTTTACTATTTTCATCAACTGAACCAGAATCTATTGCTTTGCTAACATGAAATCCTTCTTTTGAGCAGACAATATATCTTATTTTCACTTAACCACCATTTTTCCAAAAAGTATTTTTGCTTGCAAAAAAACCTGCAGCAAGTGCATATCTCTGATAAAACGCAAAAGCCTCATCAAATGATTTAAAAAACATTCCAACAGAAGGTCTAATGGATCCACTGACTTTAGGTTTGTAAAACTTTCTTCCACTGTTTAAGCATACACGGTCCTCCCATTTGGAATTGTGATCTGAAACAATTAACAAATAACTATAAAACGCAATACCTCTTATATAATCATGTTTTTAGTGTTAAATCTCAAAATATGTTATTCAAAATTTAAAAAAATACAAACCTTTAAAGTTTGTATATCAACTAATGTGGTTAAAAAGCATAAAACGCAATAAGTTCAGTAAAACGCAACAAATGATGAACAAACAAAACAATGTATAAAACGAACAAAACTGTTAAATTGTACAACAATGACAGTTATGTGCTTTATATTAGAACAATTATGAATTTAAAGTTTGTATGCATATAATGTGAATAAAATCATAAAACGCAACTCTTCACTAAAACGCAATAACTGATGAACAAACAAAACGAACAAATTATGTTAAATTATACAACAATAACAATTAAACTTATGAAAAATCAAATAATAATAACAGAAAGAAGAATTATAAAACGTAAAAGATTGAATTTCGGCAAAATAACAAAAAATTACTCAAAACTGAAGCTAAACTTACCAACAGAGTCTGCAGAAGACATTAACGTCGTCGAATTGACGAACGAAACAAGATTATTGTTTGAAAAAAAGATGAATTTGCGATCGATTGCGATTTAGGGTTATACAATCTCAATTCTGTTATGAAATTGATTAAGAGAAGAGGTAACAAAATCTAGTATAGTATTAGAAAGAAGATATGATAATGTAAAATAACGAAAAAGCTCACGCGTCCAAAATTTTAAAAATAACAGATGAATGGCTAAGATTGCTTCCTATACTTCCTAGCGAAAATAAACTTCCTATTTGATCCTCACCCACCTGTAATATCCATTTAAATTAGCATTTGCTCCCGCATCAATTTAAGAAACCTATATAAAGAAATATTTTAGTTCTATGTTTTTTTCTATTATATGTATAACCGAAAAGTTAGCTTCTATATTTATTTAAGAGTAAATTGCAATTTGCGTCTATCTAGTTTGGTGGTGGGATCACTATCCAATGTTACTTCCTTTTGTCATCTGAGTCCTTGCAGTTTACAAATGTTGCACTATGAGCCCCTCCCTCTAACTCTGTTAGCATATTCCGTTATTGACTTAACGACATGAGGGACATTTTGGTCTTTTCAACCAATTAAAAACCATAACCCCCTAATATATCATTTATTCAACAATGTGAGTCTCTCAATTTCCTCAGCTACCCTCTCCCTCGATCTCCCTCCCTTCTTAGACTAACCACCACCCACGACACCCTCCTCCGACAACCAGACGCCTCTGATCGATTGTTACCCAACTCAACGTCCACCATCCTCCAATCATCACCCACCCACCTTTGATCGTAACCCACCCATCTCCGATCTTCAGCCACCAACCCGATCATGGATTTTTCTGTTGAAGTGGCGATGATTGCACAAGCGGTCACATATAACTTCAATTTTACATGATCTTGATTAATGACTAGTTAAAATTTAACATGATACAAGTTTATTTTGAACATTTTTAGCTGGTATTAGGGTCAACGGTACCCTAACCCACCTCGTATTGCACTTGAAGGTAGGTGCTAAGTAAATTAATATAATGATTAAAGTATATATCATTATCACGGTTGAGTTATAATGCAAATGATTTAAAAATAAGAAGGGTAAGAAGCCACTAGATAGTGACAAGCGTCCTAGGAGGAATTAAATGGAAATGGTAATTTTGTCTACAAGAGGAAAGAGAATATGCACATGCTATCCCCCCCCCCCCTATTTTTAAACGTCCGTAACTTTTTTTTATACATCATTTGTTTTAAAAAAAATTATACCATAAAATCGAGCGTTTTTTATCTTTAATATGAGTACCATATTGTTATATTTTTCAAAAAAATCAAAAACCCAGTTACATATTACACAATGGACATGATGTAAAACACAATGTAAAGTAGATCTAAAACACAATCAATGACAAACAGATAAAGACACAATAGATAACATACTAAAACACAATGGCGATAACATATAACACAATAAATATCAGACTAAATAAAAACACAATTGATGACAACAAATAAAAGACACAATTAATGACAGCAGATAAAAGACACAATGTAGAGCAGTGAAAACACAATAGAAAACAAACTAAAAACACAATACACAACAAACTAAAACACAATGAACAAGATAATAAAAAAAATTGAACAAATTATTAAAACACAATAGAAAACATATTAAACACAATGACCTTAACTAATAACACAATTTATAGAAAACCCACATATAACACCATCTTCATTGTGTCATATATTGTGTTATAGGTTCTTATAAAAACGCAATGGATAGAACCCAAATTAACATTGTGTTATAGGTTTTGATAATAACACAATGTATAGAAACTCTACTAAAACGTAATGACCAAAACCCAGTTAAAAGACACAATGAACTGAACATTTAACACAATGCGAAAAAACCCAGTAAAAATGAAATTTTTTATTTTATTTTTATATGATAATATGTTACTCATATTAAAGATAAAAAACGCTCGTTATTATGGTGAAATTTTTTTTTTTAAAAAATGTCGTATGAAAAAAGTTATGGACGTTTTAAATCGATGGGGGAATTGTCATGTGTCTTGCATGTGGAGAGAGAAAAAATCCATAAATATAGGATTCCCTTTATGCCCTTCTATTATCTTCTTTTCCCTATAACTAATCTCAACCCTCCAAATCTAAGATCAATGAACTAAAAACCTTCTTACCCTTCTTGTTTATTTTATTATTTGTATTTGATCCTAACCCATCATTATCAATGTAAAAGTTAGGTGAATTGATAACGTTACTATTTTTTCTTCTAATCCATATTATGTAGGACTAAGCACAACTCCACTGTAACGAAATTCCTGCGTGGAGGGGCTGTTGATTAGAATTCTGACAACGTGTTCACATGGACTGGGAATCACAAGGTTGGACCCTTCCTAGCCTTGTTGACCGTGACCACCAAGCTAAGTCCCCACCCCTGACCAGCCCTCTCAAGTCTCACCCTCACTTCACTTGCAACTAACTTTTATTTTATAATGTTTCAATCCATCTTTAAAGAAAAAATATGAGGGATTTTGCTGTCTGAAAAATGTCACTGCGTTTGTTACAAATTAATTTTTAAAATGTTGAGCCAATAAGAGAAACAAAAATCACATACTTATCGATCAAACTAAGTTAATGAGCTAATATACATTATACACGTTAAACAATTATCAACCGATCGATGTTAACATGGTCGGCCTTGAAGGTGGGCGGGGAGGACCACCGGCCAGGGCCGGATATTTCGAAGGGCACGTTATTTTTAAAAAAACACCGATATGTATATGTAAAAATAAATGAATTAATAGGGTATACTCATACAAACACCAACATAGGCCCACTTACAAAACTATTATTATGGTTTAGATTAGTTATTAGCTCATTAGCATTAGGTTTGGACCTTTAGTGAGCCAAATACCCAATTTCGTTAAGGTCTAAGGGCGCGTTTTTTCAAGCTCGAACATGGTACATGAATTCTCAGGGCCGGCCCTGGATGTTAACTTGCAATTTTCTCGATACGTTGCTAATGATGATTGACTAAAGTGATAAAGTGAAAGAAGGACTAAATTAGCATTTTTATTAGCTTTCTAGGGCACTTATTCATATGAAATTAGTCATACTCAATCTTGATTAATTAATTGATGAAGTGATTTGATTAAGCTGAATCTTTTTGAGTTGGATGAATGATGGGGAGAAGAGGGGAAGCATGTGATTGTAAACTTTTTCCCCACAAATTATCTCCTTCGAATAAAAAGGTTTGGAGCTATAGAGTTTGGCCTTTTCTAGTGTACTATATGTTTAATATGTAGGGCATTTATAGTTATTATAAGGCTTCCTAACCAAATAGATTTGTTTAATATGTAGGGCATTTAGGCCATATGTAATGGGGCTTTATAAGGGCATGAAAGATTTTAATAATGCCCTTACATCATTCTTCATGGGCATTATAGGGG
>JARYGA010038724.1:0-21603 GCA_030545235.1 Helianthus tuberosus
AGATTTTTATTAATAAAATTGTCCCAAGTATAAAAGATTAATTTTGCCTCTGTGCATTTTAATCAATGTGTCAAGATATTTTGTGCCGTTTGCACTCGAATCACTTTTCAAACTCTTTTTTCCAAAATGAGTCAGTTAATTGTATTTACCAGTGTAAACTGACGTATTTTCCAAAAGGTTAAATGACAGGTACTATGCGTAATTGGCTGGGAGCTCAGGGCGTCACTAGGGAATCTTGCAAGTTCTAGATGCCTAAAGTCTGTTGAACAGTTTTTCTTTTATTGATCCGCCTGTGGATCCTTTACCTTCCGTTGTAATACTTGACATTACTTATATTCGGAATGTAATATATTTATCTTTTGCTTCCGCTGTGCATTATTATATTGTGTTGTTTGACCATGATGTTGCCAACCACGTCACGATACTCCCCCACCGGGCCCACCGGTGACACGTGGAAAATCGGGGTGTGACATTTTACGAGAAAATAGGAGAGTATATGAGTTTAGTGAGAGGGTTTCGCTCATATGGTCATAGCTAGGGGTTTCGCTTATTTGTACACATGAGGTTTCGCTCATGTGAACATGTCACTTGGAGCGAAACCACCAGGCCTATATATAGTGGTTCTATGAGCGAAATCAGTAACTATTCTCTTGTATTCCATACCGAAGTCCTGCCGGTGTGAAGATCGAGCTGTAATCGTTGTCATATTAATACAATCAGTAGATTAATTGAAGAATCAGCTATTTCTACCTCCGTTTCTTGTTATTCTGCACGTGAAACAGAGAAGAACACCTCTGAAAGACTCGTTCGGGTCAGATCACGATCCTACAACTGTTTTTACAAAATCTTAAATATTTTACAATGTAATTAAGCAGTGATTGAGTCTTTATAATTCTTCAATTAATGCCGATATGTTGGGGTTTTGTATACAAAATGTGGAACACGTTACCATTGGACAAAGAGTTAGCCAATGGGTAATATGACCCACCAGTCAAGATTGACAGTACTGAATGAGTAATTGTGTAGATGTAAACATTGTAATGGCTCTCAATATTGTTAAAGGATAAAACTCTTCTTGATTAAACTGGGATTCACTCACCAGTATTTCCCACTGACAAAATGTTTTTAAACGCGTTTCAGGTAACAAAATGTGAAAGCCAACTAGAAGCCAGCTGGACAGCACTAAAGGCTTGGAAAAGTGGCTATAAAAGTTACCTAAATAAAAGAAGATGTTTTATTCAATAAAATAAAGTTTATCTCTATAAATCAGTTTGTAATGAAAACCTGGGTGTTATCCCAATATGTTTAATATTATAAAGAGTAAAATGCACGGATAGTCCCTGTGGTTTTGCAAAATAACACCTATAGTCCCCAACTTTTGAAAATTACACC
The DNA here is from genome assembly GCA_030545235.1 of Helianthus tuberosus. Lineage (NCBI taxonomy): Eukaryota > Viridiplantae > Streptophyta > Magnoliopsida > Asterales > Asteraceae > Helianthus > Helianthus tuberosus. The sequence continues at coordinate 1,393 of JARYGA010038724.1, forward strand.
GGTGCTCCCTATGGTTTGACAGTTTGTTTCTCGGATAGTCCCTGGAGTGGATGACGGTTAGTTTTCTCCGTTAAGTGAATGTGAAATGACAAATTTACCCTTCATCTTCTCCGCTATATAAAAACAAAACAACCCCATCCCACCCCCACCCACCCCCGCCTTTCTCTGTGTTCCCCCCACCATTAACCACCACCCAAACTTATCAGCTGCTGGGAGATGAATTTCCGGTCGGGAATCATCCTCCGCCATTCCCAAAATTATCTTCTTCAATTTCAAGCAATCAATTTAGTCAAAACCCAAAAAAAAAAAAAATTGAGACCTTATGTGCAACTCAGCTTAATCAACCAAATAAGCTAATCACCAAACTGAAACGATTAATCTAATACAGAAACTTATCATTATGATCTATTTAACTCGACTAGGTCTATGAAAAACAAGACTTTGAGTCTGTGCAAACAGATTTGCGAACAAAATTAGTCAAATACCAAATAAAAGTCTTTGAGGATTCACAACACAAACACCTTATCTGCAACTTAGCTTACTCAACCAAAATCAGCAAATACAATATAAAAAAACTTATCACTATGACCTATTTTAGCTAATGGGGTCTATGAAAACGAGATTTTAAATCTGCTTACAAATTTGTAAACAAAATAAGTGAAAACCCAACAAAGTTGTTTGAGGAATTTCAACAAACACATTATCTGCAACTCAGAATCAATGAATCAAGGAAGTGAGAATGTGAAATGGGTGGAATTGGAAAGGGGTTTTAGAGAAAGATATGATCAGATCGGATGAGAGAGAAATAGATTGTTAAATGGATAGGATCGAATTGGATTGGATGGTGAGAGAGAAACCAACGAAACCGCGTCGGATTTGAAGGTGGTTACATGTGGGAGGTGGGAGGTGGTTAATGGTGGGGAAACAGAGAGAAGCGTGGGGGGTGGGGGTGGAGTTGTTTTGTTTTTATAGAGTGGAGAAGATGAAGGGTAAATTTGTCATTTTACATTCACTTAACGGAGAAAACTAACCGGCATCCATTCCAGGGACTATTCGAGTAACAAACTGTCAAACCACAGGGAGCATCGGTGTAATTTCCAAAATTTGGGGACTATATGTGTTATTTTGCAAAACCACAGGGACTATCCGTGCATTTTACTCTATTATAAAAGTGTGGTATTTACTCTGATAAAATATTTCCTAACTATGGTCCTGATGTAATTTCCGCTGCCAAAATGATAAACACCGATACCACCAAAACTGATATCTCGCGGCCGCCCGTTCCCGGGACAGATAGGGGGCGGGGGTTGCAACAACAGGTTTTTTAAATGATTAAATTGTCGGTTTTTTTTTTAGAATAATATATGTTAAATCATAATTTTCACAGCTAATTATCCAAATTATATTAAATTCTAAAAAATTTATATAGGATCTTAATATATGTATATTTTAGAAAAAATATTTCCAGAATTTATCAAACTTATTTATTGTTAACAATAATTTTGTTTTAAATGCCCGTTTAACCGATAAATTGGCAATTAATACCATCCGACTTTCGAAAATTCTAAGCTTTTTACTGAAGTATCCCAATATGCCATGAAACTCCCTATATAATTTCTAGGTTTAACCGAATTTTCTTACAGGGTTTTCGGTTTCTGAAATTCGATAAATCGTGATCTAACATGGTTTTCAATTACCAAAAATTCGATAAATCGTGATTTTTAAAACCATAGTTAGGGTTAGCCAATGAACCTAGAAATTTTTGTGGATCATTTTTATGCTATAAAAAGTTTCTTTAAAAATTTTTTTGATTCACTGAATTCGTTTGGTATTTTTCCCGAATTAACGCCTTTAAATACCAATAAATTCACCAAATATTCTCAGAAATGCCAAAAATTCCCAAATTTTTCATAGAACTTATTTTCACCGTATATAAGCCTATAGATTTCAAGTTCTAACAATACCCATGCCAAAAGGTATGCTAAAACAAAGTTCTAAAGGCCCTAAATTCGATTTTCGGTATTATATCTTCTGTTTCTTGACCCTTTGAGCGATTTCTATACTTCCAGAGCCTAAATAACTCTAAGAACGGTACCTACACACCATGTAGAGCACAAACATATGTTCACCATCATCAATCAATCCTTGTTCCTAGTCTTTTTTGGTTATTGTTTAATTCACAAGTTTCTTGTCAAAAATATGAGTTTTTGATCCATAATCCTCAACTTTTCCACCACTAAACACCATATATGAAATTTTTACTTCTATTAGGAGTATAAACAGCCTTCATGGCCAAAAGGATCAAGGTTTATGGATCAAAGTCATTTCTGTTTGTTATATACAAGTTCTACAATGAAAAAGGCACAAAATTACTATCAAAACACAAACACGTGTATACCTCAAAGTTAAAACACTTGTATACCTCAAAGTTATGGTTGGGATTTGTTATAGACTTGTTAGAGCAGAAGCAAAGCGGGTTTGAGAGTGTTTGAATTTTGCTTAAATGGAAGAAATGAAGCAAGGGGCGGGGTATATAATTGCTAATCGGAACATGGGGGCACAACAAGTGCCCCCATCTTGACTTTTAAACCTACTTGCTTGCTATATTAGGATTATTATGAGCTAATATTTTTATGTTAAGGATAAACACGGGTTAAAACGCTTCCCCAATTTGGTACAAGGCCGCGAAAAGAAGCGTTTTTCGCACGGTTTTTCGTGTTAAAAAAAGAACCCAACGTTAATACGTATTTGCTTCCTTTAACGTGTTTGCTACATACTAAGGCCACAAAATCCTTATTTTATTTTTTAAGTATCATGTTTACATAGTTCCGTGCCCCTAGAATTGTTTACTGCACTTCCGGTCTTATTTAAATCGATAGTTTACTGTTAACCGAAAATCTTTTCGTTTAACCTGTTTTATGCACTTTGAGGCCTCAGTTTCACGACGTTAATTACTAACATTTATATGTTAACTATACCGTGCTCTCGGATTCGTCTGAGGCATGATCAGTGTTGTTTCGTTAATCGTGTAAGTCGTGCGTATCAGGGCTTACCTGGTTTTTCCACGGATGTCACATGGGGTGAGGTGGTAGTGGTGGAGGTGATTGTAGTGGCAGCCAATAACTAGAAAGAGAGAAAAGGGGAGAGGTAGGCCTGTAAACGAACCGAACGTTCATGAACTGTTCGTGAACTTGTTCGGCGGAAGTTCGTTTATGTTCGTTTATTTAATAAAAGAACGAACACGAACAAAAAATTGTGTTCGTTTAATTAAATAAACGAACATGAACGCTCCTTGTGTTCGTTCATTTATGTTCGTGAACGTTCGTTTATTTACGTCCGTTTATATTCGTTTAAATTTCAGTAAATACATAAATAGTTATGTTTATATAAATATTAGGTTTTCTAACTACTTATATAAATATAACTGATTAGTAATTGAGTTTTCTAGTAATAAAAAAAATGAAATTTTAAATTTTTTCTTAGATCATAACTAATCACTTACTTAATATATATATATAAAAAAACTACTTAATTTTAGTATCTATAAACCTTAATTTAGATGTGTTTTCGGATATAAAAAATTACTATATTAGAATTGTTTGTTTGTGTTCACTAATGTTAAATTGTTTGTTTATATTTGTTCAATTACGTTCATTTGTATTCGTTTATGTTTGTTCAATTATGTTAGTTTATGTTTGTTTATGTTTATTCAAATATGTTCAGTTATTTTTTTTTTATTTATGTTCATTTGTGTTCGTTTATGTTCGTGAACTGTTTCTTAGGCTTTAAACGAACAAACATAAACGAACACGAACATGCTTGTTTTCTTAATGAACGAACACGAACAAAAAATGTGTTTGATTATATGTCCGTGTTCATGTTCGTGTTCGGTTAAAGTTAAATGAACGAACATGAACATGCCTATGTTCGTGTTCGTTTACAGGCCTAGAGAGAGGGGTGGGGTGGGTAAAAGGTGGGCCCTATTTCTTTTAATATTAGATAATTTTTTTTATATTTACAACCGATTGAATTTTATATTTCCTTCAAGAACATCCGTTTTAATTAAATTTGTGAATAACATTGAGGTTTCAAAATCAATACGATTACAAACTAATAGCAGGTAGACGAGCAACAAGCTGCGCCACTACCCATTTCTGAATAGATAATTAAAACAATTTTATTATTTTTTTTAATATTAAGGGTATTTAAATCATTTCACATCCACTTAACACCAAAAACTAACCCCCATCAACGTCAGAGACTATTTGAGAAACGAATGTGCAAAAGTTAGGGACTATAGTTATAATTTTGGAAAGTTGGGGATCATAGGTAAAATTTAAGCAAACCATAAGGACTATCCGAACATTTTTCTCAATACATATGAAAAAATTATGACCGTTTAAGAATCATGAGAATAACTTGGCTTAAAATCAACAATATATTTTAGAGGATTGTATCATATTTTTTTAAAATTATTTTAAGTTTTAAATTATGGTAAATTACCTTTTTGTCCTTATGATATGTATTATAATATAACTAGATGTAAGACCCCGCCGCGTTGCGGCCGGGGCTTACAAATTCAGCCGGCATGGGTTAGTTAATAATTAAGGGGCTGTTTGTTTACCTCTTAATGAGGGTCTGAATGGTTCAGACTTCTTACTAGTTCAACACTTAATGATTCATACTGTTTGTTTCGTGAGTAAATGTCTGAATGTTTCAGACATTTGCATCTGAATGGTTCAGACATTTGCATCTGAATGGTTCCGACATTTGCATCTGAATGATTAATTATTATACCGAGTCTCAATGGTTAAGACCTCTAATCTGAATTGGTCAGACATTTGTCTCTGAATACTTAAGCATTATAATGTCTCTTAATAGTTCAAACCTCATACTGCTTAATTGTTGCCATAAAAAGTTTACATCGAAACGTAGAGCAAATCGAATTTATATCGACACGCACATAAAAATATGCACATAAAAATTAGTTTTTCTTAAGTAAAAGAGATATAGTTGTAAACTCGAAACAAATTATTAGTAAAAAACTCCATAGGTTAAATACGTTCATAAAATCGTGTCAAGTAGCACTAATGCCACAGCACTGTCAACAACCACCAACATCAGAAGAGCTTGTAAAAATAAAATAAATAAAAAAGTAAAAAATAACACCGAACGAAAAACAACCGTAGAATTGTTGAACCACGTACGCCCGCTGCAGCGTGTTAATTCGAAAAAAATTAGACATAAATGTAAAACGTAGAAAAAAATAACTAAGTCAACCCAGGACATGTGTGTTGCGACGAACTTGTCAAATGAAGAAAAATAGACGTGTTGCGACTGCCTGTCAAATGGGAAAAAACAGACAAAAAACGTTGAATCCTAGACACATGTGGCGTGTTGACTCGAAAAATTTATAACGAAACTTAAAACAAAAAACTTATGAAAGATGAAAAGTACGGGGGGGCCAAAGTTGAAAACAAAAAAGTGTTGGGGGTTGAATTGTAAAAGATGAAAAGCTTTTGGTAAAAGTAAAAAAGTCAAAGGGTTAAAATGCAAGAGATTAAAATCTTAGGGTTAAAATTGGAAATATGCAAAAGTTTTTTGAAAAACTCTCAAGACCTATATTACAACAACATATAGCACAACTTTGTTGGAAATTTATAGTTTGGAAATGTGTGTGTATATATAAGATGTTCTATAATATATACAAAACTCATTGAGTACAGTTTTGAAGAGACTTCTCACGTTATCACGAGCAAGCAAATTCTTGAGAAGGTTTTAAACTTTAGACTATATGTTGTTGGTTAACGTCCCACAACACATGATTAATTTTTGGCGCCAAACACCGGCACAAGTAGGGATGAGCATTTGGTACCATGTACCGGCAAAGGCACCGAATTATTTTCAATATCGACTCGGTACCCACTTTTTGACGTTTCGGTATTGGTACTTTCGGTTCAGTACGGTATTGGTTATTTACCGAATTTTACCTTCATATACCGGTGTCATACCGTACCGAGCATTTTCGGTACGGCTACCGGTACCCATATTTGGCGATTTTCGGTACCGGTATCGAATTTCCCGTACCGAGTTATCTTCTATACCGATTCGGTACCCACTTTTGGCGTTTACGGTACTGATACTTTCGGTTCGGTACCGTTTATTTACCAAATTTTACTTTCAAATACCGGCACAGTCCCAATACCCATATTTAGAGATTTTTGGTACCAGGAAGGTATCGGCACCGGGCTCATCCCTAGGCACGAGGATTCCAAAACAGGGAACCAAGGTACCTTTTACCAATCCCTTAAGAGGCGTGATCTTTAAGTGAGAGAAAGTGAAACTTTTTTTATAATTTTTGAGCCAATGATCACCAACATTTTTAGTTGAACAAGTACACCTTTATGTATAGCTTAGTTGATCACCGACATTTTTCATTGAGTAAGAAATAACGGAGATTGTTGGAGCACGTTGATGTCGTTTTGTGAACCTGGTGGACCACAAAAAGCATGCTAAATCCACAAATCTTGAGAGGCCACCGCTTCGAACATAACTGTCAGATAACTGTGATCCCCCCTCATATATTGTCCCCGCAACTCCGTTGGACACATTCTCCAAACAAAATGTGTACAATCAAGACTACCCAACATCCTAGGAAGGTGATGTTTCTCCTCATGAGCTTGGTACAAGAGCGCAACGTCGTGGCTAGTAGGTCTATGGAAAAACTCGGAAGCGTATAAATTACATACCGTTTCGCAAAACATTTCTAGACAATCACGGGAAGTCCTTTCGGCCATATTTAAATACTCGTCGTACTCGTCTGGAGGGTTACCGGTTGCAAGTTGCTTAATCGCCGACGTAACTTTTTGCATTGGTGTAAAACTCTTCTTCATAGTCGCATCCAGGATCTCTTGTAACCACGAGTTATTCGCTTGCACGTCACTCACAATTTTAAAAACAACATTTTCGACATATGAAACCTATGACGAAAAACCTCTTAGTTGAATTTGGGCTCCTCGACAAAATAATCTCTCATAAAGTTTTCGTGACATTTCTCTCGATCTCGATGGACAGATTTTCTTTTTCTAGAAGTACTCGTGTCTTCCAGTTCGCGTGGCTTCGTTAATAAGATTTTGGAAAAAAAATTAAACTACTATCGCTTAAGGAAGAATCATCGTGTTCACTAATATCAATTGGAATGAATAGGCGGTGGTATATCATCCATTATTTAGAAACTAGAAGTGAAAAATGGAAGAAGTGGAAAAATGAGTTGGATGGAGAAGAGAATGGTGAAAAATGGTGTTGAATTGTGTTTTTATAGAGAAAAGTTGATTTTTTTATAAACAGCTAGTTCCAACGGATAGGAACGGCTATATTCCTCAATCAATGGAAGAAGTGGAAAAATGAGTTGGATGGAGAAAAGAATGGTGAAAAATGGTGTTGAATTGTGTTTTTATAGAGAAAAGTTGATTTCTTTTATAAACAGCTAGTTCCAACGGATAGGAACGGCTATATTCCTCAATCAATCACACTCAATCAATCGGTGACTACTCACCGCCCATCACCCTCACCGCTCACCGAATTGGAGCTGGCAACCGATCACCGATCAGTGAAGACCATTCCCCGAATGGTTCACCGCATCCACTCCATCCCCCCTTACAGCCTCAACACACGCGTATATATGTGTGTTCTATACTTTTTAGTTAATACACAACACAAGATCTCATAATTTTATTAGTTTCATAGTTTTTACTACAATTGAATTTATTAGTTTTCTCTAAAACTATTGATTTACCTTCAAGAAAAAAGAACAGCTCATATATAAAATATAAAATAAAAATAAAAGAATCCATAAAGTAGCAAATGGTCTGTGGTGGATTTTACTTTTTTTTCTTCAGCCAGACTCGTACATTGTATGACGCTAAACATGGTTCAACATGGGCTTGGGCCCTGACTCCCTACTTAGTACTTATCGTAAGGATCTTGCATACGCAACCGTCTCCGGAGTTACGGCCCCAGATCATTACACTTGCTAATAGCACTAGACACGGCCGGCCCTAAAGATGGGCGGAGAGGACCACCGGCCAGGACCCGATATTTCGAAGGCACGTTATTTTTAAAAAACCCCGATATTGTATATGTAAAAGTAAATAAATTAATAGGGTATACCCATACAAACACCAACATAGGACCACTTACAAAACTATTTTTATGGTTTAGATTAGTTATTAGCCCATTGGCATTAGGTTTAGACCTTTGGTGAACCCAATACCCAATTTCGTTAAGGTCTAAGGGTACGTTTTTTCAAGCTCGAACATGATACATGAATTCAGGGCCGGCCTTGGCACTAGATAATACTGAAGATACATGTCCGAGGCCGGACATGATTCCCAGGACGAACAAGACTCCACTTGGACGTACATCCGAATAATGTCCAACATCGAGAACCTCCGAAGACGAACCTCCATTCAAGTGCGTCTGGACGGATGATGTCATCTAAGTTGACTACTATAAATACCCCATCAAGTACAAAGCCAAGTACGATTTTCTGAACCTTCGTCCTCTACTTTCTCTCTCTACCAATACTTATCCTCACGCCGGAGGGTGGTCGCAGAGAGGCCCTCCCATCTCTGCGGCGAGCCTAACGGTTCTCTGTTTTGCAGGACTGTTCCCCAAGTCTTCTCACAAGATCCAAACCCTCGTTTGCAGGCTTTGGCCTTAAGGCGATTCTTTGGTTCTTCAATTGGCGCCATCCGATCTCAAAGCTCTTAGTCCTTCACTCTGGTGAATTTCTTGAGCAAAGAACTGACAAATGGCGGCCTCAGGTTCTGTGAATCTGGGATCTACAACTGTTAGTACACAAACTACAGCACCTGCAAGTACTGTTTCCATAACCTCAGCTGCTTTAAGCTCAGGGCCGGGAACAACCTTGCCTTTTGTTCTAATTCCTACTTCGCAAACATCTGAGTTTGATGCGGAGTTTCTCTCCAAAAATGCAAGTCTTCTGCGACGATTGAAAGCACAGCAGGCTAGAGATGAACAAATCCTCGGTTTACGAACCAGGTTGTTTCAAGAAGAAGCTCCGGTAAGGACCATGGGTCCTACAATGTTTACCCCTCCTACTTTTTTCACAGTTGTTACCTCGGAAATTTACTCTGGGTATGTTCAGGGTTCGTCCGGACCCTCGCCAGCTATGGCAATACGAAATGAAGCACAGATGGATGTAGGTAGTGATCCGGAACTCACCAAGCCGTATCACCCAGTTTCCATGACTGCCAAGTCAAAGTTCAGCGCCCGCATCACACATGCCAAGCTTCCTCCGAAGCTCAAAATGCCAACTACAGTAAAAAAATATGATGGTACAACTGATCCAGATGATCATATGTTCGATTTCGACGGAGCCGCACGAGTTGAACAGTGGCCTATGCCAGCGTGGTGTTTTATGTTCGCGCAAACACTAACTGGAGCTGCTCGAGTGTGGTTCGATGCGCTGAATGAAGGTGAGATCAACGATTTTGAAGAGTTCCGAAGGTTATTTCTCCAAAATTTTAGCCAGCAAAGACACTACTCCAAAGAAATCACCGAAGTTCACAACATTCGGAGAAGGGATGGAGAATCTTTGGATAGCTTCATTGACCGGTTTAACCGGGAGAGTATGCAGATCAGTGGAGTAGTCGATCAGCTGAGAATCTCCGGATTCTGTCACGGAGTCCGGAACAATCAGTTGGTCGAAAAATTACATGAAAATCTCCCAAAGACAATGGAGGTACTCATGGAGCGAGCCAGAGCCTTTGCTCGAGGCAAAAACGCATGCAATCCAGCTCCGGAGTCAGACCACAAGATGTCTTCCTGGAAGAAAAACGGTGGGTCCGTATTCGATAAAGCTCCGTCCAGTAATAGAGGGCGGCCACACCCATACAACAGGAATGACAGACCTCCACGAGGAAGAAGCTCCGGGTCAAGATTTTACAACTTGTCAGACCTTTCCAAAACTCCCAGTGAGATTCTCAGTGCGGAATGGTCAAACTTCCCTGCTCCACCGAAGCTCCGAAACCCGGGTGATAAGAACTCCAAGAAATACTGTGACTATCATCATGCTCGAGGTCACAACACTGATGATTGCTGGTCCCTGAAACAAGAAATAGAAAAAGCAGTACGATCCGGAAAACTGTCGCATCTAGTAAAAAAAAATGAAGGAAGGAAAGTCTTCGGGTAATTCGGTGGATAATCCGAACAACCAACCAGTAATAGGCATGATCAGAAAAGCGGGTAGCCAAGGCATCAAGCGATCCAGCCACCATATGGCTGCTTGGATGCAGCAACCCATTGCTTTTCCCCCTATCAATCCTGAAGAAGTCAAAGACGGACCAATCATCGTGTCTGCGATCATAGCAGGTCACAAGGTCCGGAGGATTTATGTTGATAGCGGAAGTGCCACCGAGATCATGTATAAGCAGTGTTTTCAACAGCTAGCTCCACAGACCAAGGCAAAATTGATCCGAGTATCAATGCCGTTGGTAAGTTTTTCCGGAGAAGTGGTACAGCCTATGGGGCAAATCACTTTACCAACAACATTGGGAGAAGGGAGTTTCGTCCGAACCGTAAACCTGACGTATCTAGTGGTAGAAGCAAGGTCCGTGCATAATGTCATATTAGGAAGGCCCGGCATGTGCGCTTTCGGCATCATCAGCTCTACCATTCACGGATCGTTAAAATTCCCCACCGAGGCAGGGGTGGCAACTTTGCACTCAGAATCCACAATTTGCGTAGCTGAAGTACGACAAAGCAAGGGTACTGACAAACCTCCGAACCTCCTCACAGAAGAGTGGGCTATTCATCCGCACTTCCCAGAGCAAAAAATTGAAGTCGGAGCCCAACTCCCAGAGCGCACTAAAAAGAAGTTGTGGAAGCTTTTATCTAATTCTCTCGATGTGTTTGCTTGGCAAACTTCCGATATGGTTGGAGTTCCTCGATGTTTGGCCGAACATAAGCTGAAGGTGTCGCATTCTGCGAAACCTATAGCTCAAAGAAAAAGGAACATGGCTCCAGCTCGAAACAAAGCGATATCCGAGGACGTACGAAAGTTGTTGAACGCCGGAATCATCCGGGAAGTACGTTACCAGACCTGGGTTTCCAACCCAGTAATGGTCACCAAGAAAGATAAAACCTGGAGAATGTGTGTAGACTTCTCCGATTTAAACAACACATGTCCGAAGGATTGTTACCCCTTGCCAGAGATCGATCTCAAGATTGACTCTCTTTCTAGCTTTCGCCTCAAATGCTTCTTGGATGCATACAAAGGCTATCATCCGATACAGATGGCTGTAGAGGACGAGGATAAGACCGCGTTTGTAACCAATGAAGGGCTCTTTTGTTATACCAAAATGCCGTTTGGATTGAAAAATGCCGGAGCCACGTATCAGAGGCTGATGGACAAGGCATTCAAAGACCAGATTGGAAGGAATTTGGAAATTTATGTGGACGACTTGGTTATAAAAAGTCAAGCCGAAGATAGCATGATTGACGACATACTCGAAACCTTCACCAGGCTTCGGAGTGTTAATCTTAAACTTAATCCCAAAAAATGCTCCTTCGGCTTAGAAGAAGGGAAGTTTCTCGGTGTATGGATAACCCAGTCCGGAATCAAGGCACATCCGGATAAAATCAAAGCGGTAGTCTCCATGCAACCTCCCAGAACTGTCAAAGAAATTCAGTCATTAAACGGAAAGCTCGTCGCTCTTCATCGTTTTGTTTCTAAATCGGCTGATCGCTCTATTCCTTTCATGAATGTGTTGAAAAAACGAACAGGAAAAGGCCAAATAGAATGGACACCGGAAGCCGATTCGGCATTTCAGGAGCTGAAAGTTTGTCTTGGATCCCTGCCCACCTTAACCGCTCCAATCACCGGAGAAACTGTCACAGTATATCTCTCCGCTTCTCATTTTGCCATAAGTGCAGTGCTTGTAGTACATCGGAATCAAGCACAAATCCCAGTGTACTACGTAAGCCGCATCCTGAAAGATTATGAAACCCGGTACCCAATGATCGAAAAGTTGGCACTCGCTTTGGTACACGCCTCTAGACGCCTCCGAAGATACTTCCAAGCTTTCAATATAGAGGTACAGACTGACCTCCAGATCCAACAAATTCTTAGAAAGCCAGAGGTCTCCGGACGTCTCACGAAATGGGCAATTGAACTCAGCGCTTTCGACATCACCTATCGTACCAGAGGACCGGTGAAAGGCCAGGCGGTGGCAGATATCCTTACGGAGGTTCCGACCGGGGAAAGCACCCAAGAAAAATCTGCCCTACCAAGGGTATGGAACTTATATACGGATGGAGCCTCCAGTAAAGAAGGATCAGGGGCAGGGCTAATCCTTATAGATCCAGAAGGAATAGAGTACACTTATGCCTTACGATTCGAATTTAAAACTTCAAACAATGAAGCGGAATACGAGGCTCTCCTTGCAGGTCTCCAAACCGCAGCCAAAGCCGGAGCAACCTCCGTGTTAGCACATGTTGATTCATTGTTGGTAGCAAACCAAGTCAGCGGAGATTACGAAGCCCGAGAGGATAACATGGTCCGGTACCTCCAGCAAGTTAATAGCATGATTTCCTCCTTTGACTCTTGCAAGATAGTACATATACCGCGGAGCAAAAACAAAAAGGCCGATGCCTTGAGTAAACTTGCATCCGTGGCATTTTGTCATTTATCAAAAGAAGTCTTAGTTGAAACTTTGCAAGCCCCGGCCATCCAGCAGATGGAGCCGGTCATGTCAGTCTCTGTTGTCGAAAAATCTTGGATGACTCCGATTGTGGATTACTTGAAAGAAGGAAAGCTCCCGGAAGACAAAGCTCAGGCTCGGAAATTAAAAGTCAAAGCGTTGCAATATCAGATCCATAACGGGCAACTCTACAGAAAAACCTTTTTAGGTCCGCTCTTAAAATGCCTAACGCCAGAAGAAGCCAGCTACGTCATAAGAGAAATCCACTGGGGGATATGCGGCATCCATGCCGGACCAAGAATGGTTATAGCTAAAGTAATGAATGCCGGATATTTCTGGCCGGGTATCCATCAAAGCGCAGTAAGCGAACTTCAATCATGTGAAGATTGCCAGCGGCACGCTCCCATTAGCCACCGAGCCAAGAACAACCTCGTTCCGGTAACATCAGCATGGCCTTTCCAGAAATGGGGGATTGATATTGTTGGTCCTTTCCCTGCCTCCACTGGAGGAGTAAGATTCTTGTTGGTAGCCATTGATTATTTCACAAAATGGGTCGAGGCCAAACCCCTCCGGACCATCACAGGGGAGCAAGTGCTGAGGTTTGCCTGGGAGAATATAGTGTGCAGATATGGAATGCCGATGTGCATAGTCAGTGATAACGGAAAACAGTTTGCCGAGAAACCGTTCAAGACATGGTGCGAGAGAATGTGTATCGAACAAAGCTTCGCTTCGGTTTCCCATCCCCAAGCCAACGGGCAAGTAGAAAGAGCCAACCGCAGCATTGTGGAGGGCATTAAGAAACGCTTGGGGAGGGAAGGAGTCTCATGGGCGGATGAACTCCTGCACGTTCTATGGGCACATCGAACGATGCCGAAAACGAGCAATAGGGAAACTCCCTTCAGCCTAACATACGGTACCGAAGCTGTTATCCCCGCTGAAGTAGGGATACCCACTCCCCGCATGCAGCTGAGTCAAGAAGAAAATGAACAGGAACTCCTTCTGAACCTGGATCTAGCCGAAGAAAGGAGGGAACTCGCGGCGATCCGAGAGGCGAAATATAAAAAAGAGTTGGAAAAACATTACAACTCAAAAGTGAAGGAGGTCCGGTTCAAAGTTGGTGACTACGTCATGCGGAGTAATGAAGCGAGTTTGGTAGAAGGCACTGGAAAAATGGCACCAAAATGGGAAGGTCCGTACCTGATTAACACCGCAGGAAGCGATGGTGCATATACACTTAAAAAAGTGGACGGGACCATCATACCACGCACATGGAACGGAGTTCACTTAAAGAAGTGTTTTCTTTAAGAAGTTTCTTATTTTAAAATAAGATTGTAACACGAAAGCTACGGCTTCCGTCGTTTTTTCTACTTTCCTGTAATGCGGATGGTTGTGCCCGCACTGAATGAATGATAAATTCCAAAAAACTGTGGAGGGTTTTACCCACAGATTTCATAAAATGTTTTTACCATGTCAATCGGAGAAGTATAAACTCCGAATAAGAAAATAGAATAAATTTTTCTATCTTAAAACATTGCAATACAAGTATAATATTCGGCCGAATCAGGGATGCTAACCCTAAAAGGTGAGGACAAACTGGTCTCGTTCGTGCTTTCCTTCACTTAAAAATTATCCTCAGTAAAATAAATCGGATCCGTGCCTTTAAAATGAACGTTCAAGAAACAAAAGAAATGTAAAACAACAAAACATGGACGCATGTGTAAACTTGTAATTACATCAAAAAACTAACCGGACTTGTATAAACCGGAAGTTACAAAACTATACGAAGGATAATTGTTCAAACATCAGTAAAAACATCATTACATTCATCTGAAACAAGGTGCATGCCCCAAACTACCAGACATGTCCACCTTCCGAAAAACTAAACTAATTTTAAACATCCAAGGTGCATACCCCAAAGAGCCGGGCATGTCCACCATCTTCAAAAATTCATTCACTTGCAAAACGAAGGGCTTTCTTAATTTCGGAAAGAGGCGCGGTGGCAAGCTTCGGCAGATCTTCTATCACAGGAAAGGTAAGAGTATCAAAACAAGCAACTGCTGTTTTTAAATCCTCCGTAGCATTACGGTTTAACAACGGCACGTCTTTGAAGGGGGTTTTCTTCTGCAAGGCATGCATATAACCAGAGTGCAAACCAGAGTTGATACCCACAGCACTCATTGCATTGTTAACCGCAGCTACGGCAGCAGTCATCTCCTTCCCTTTATGAATATTCTTCGCCAGCAGCTGTGCTTCTTCCGAAAGCATCCAAACCTTCGTTTCTTGAAGATCCTCTTCTTTAGCTTTTAGGGAAGCTTTCTCTGCCTCGAGTTCCTCAATCCGATCTTTTAAATCAGCCTCCCCTGATTTTAGCACATCCCGCTCTGGAAAAAGTGTTAGAAAAACAGGAAAAATAAAAAGCAAGCAAGTCAAGAAAAAGACGTACCGGCCATCATGCTCTCATAAGCAAGACGAGCCTTATTAAGGGAATCTTCCATCTTCGTCAAAACCATCTTATGCTCTTCGTCCTTCTGCCTTGTTGATTCAGAGAAAGCTGTAAACTCTGAAGAAATCTTATCTCTGTCCTCCGCAGCAGCAGCAGCAGCTGCTTGGGACAATTGATTCTGTGCAATCAAAAAGTTAACCTTCTCCTGCTGAGATTGAAGATCTTGGGTCAACTGAGCTATTTTCTTAACAGCCTCCGGGCTCCTCTGAACTTTACGCTTCAGAGAGCGAGTCTCCTTCTCCAAATTCTCCCTTTCCGACTCCGCTTCCACCCACCGACGATATAGCTCCGTTACAAAGATGTTTGATTGGGCTTGATTAGTCAGAACCGCAGCACCAAGATCTGGGTTCTTCATCTTCCGACTCCTTGCATGATCTATCGGAGTGTTGATGTTGAAGAGCATAGTCCTGGCAACCAAAGTATCCATCACCGAGTCTTTGTTCCGAATATCCCAATCAGGAATGAATTTTTCTTCGGCAGTTACCGGGTCAATCTCCATATCATCTGAGAATAAATCTGCATATAGAAAAAAGGACATCATCTCAGGTCCGAACCAAGATGAAGGAAGCGAAGACACTTGATCTTCCTCATCATCTATAAAACAGTCCGGACCCAAAGATGAGCCCAAATGCGTACCTGAAAAAGTAACCACTTTTGGCTCACCATGACCCTTTTCCTTATCCGTAACCACCGGGTTCTCCATCTCCATGCTCTCCACCTCACTATCCGGAACAAAACCTGAATATGCAGGAGTTGGTTTAGAACGTGCCAATGCTGCTTCCTCCCTAGAAAACTTACCTCCGGTAATATGCTCGTTCAGCTCTTCTATTACATTACCTTCGGAGTGAGAATCCTTCTTTGCTTTCTTCGACCTTGGCGCTGGAAGAGGGTCGGTAGCGCGAATCTGAACCGGCTCATTCTTCCTCTTACGAGAGCGAGCCTTTAGAACAACGCCTGACAGATCTATACCTGACGTGACACCCTTGTTTTTTAAAGAAGAAGGTCGATATTGTAAAGCCTCGTCCAGATTGCGGAACTCCGGATCACTATCCACATCGTCAAGTAAAGACTTCTTCCCAGTTCGTGATCCGGACGAACCCTCAGCATCCTTTAAAGATAATGGAAGGGAAGAAGTAGCCTCAGCAGCAACTTGTTCAGGCACATCCTGAGGAATAGAAGAAGTTGCTTCCGCAACAGAAGGCTCGGTCACGATTTGAGTCACCTCTGGACGGATTGGTTGGGCCGAAGATGCCACTTGTTTCATAAAAGGAACCTCCTCCTCGCCTTGTTCTCCAAAATCGAAATAAAAAACATCCATGCTCGGAACTTTTAAGGCATCAAGAAGAGACATCGCGACACCTGCATCCCCAAAGAAAAAAGAAAATTAGCAAAATAAACAAAGTAACGGTGCCGAAGGGGACGTAAAGGGCCGAAACTTACGATCACGCTTTCGGCGAATAATCGGCCAATCATTATCCCCTTGGGCCCAGGAAAAACTGACACGACCTAACCAAAGGAAATGCTCAGGAAGGGGACGAATGAGGGATTTATGATCAATCAGGGCACGGACAAGATTTTCATCATAAACAAAGTCTTCATCAAAGGACATCGTCTGATCCTTGAAACGCCACCTCATATCCTCTGGTAGGCATCGGTCATCCAACCAGAAAAAATTGTCTTTCCAACTCTTCAGGCTAGACCGCTCGCCAGAGGATGGGGAAGGGACATTCTTTCGGTGTGCAAATGTATACCAATCTCCGGCCGTTATAAACTCGTAAAAATAACGAAAAACGTTCAGGTCCGGTTTCCGATCTAAGGCTCGGCAAGAAATTTCAAAATGATTAATACGGCTAAGGCCGAAGGGGTTAACCTGACAAATATGGACCCTAAAATATTGTAAAACCCTAATCAAGAAACGAGAGAAAGGAACCCTATAATTCGCGAAATTGCAGACGCGAGTATAAAAGGGAAACTTCCCTTGACGGAACGGATATATTGCTTCCCTTTCGGAGGGAAGGATCGGGTGAAGATCTAAAGGAATCCGATAATCCATAATGAACTTATCCAACTGACGTTGGGTAAGCACACTCACACTCTCCGCGAGATTCTCCTTACCAGGAGCCATTTCATAAAATAAGAAGTTTAAGTAAAAGAAATGGACGCACCTTGAGGAAGAAGAAGAGACTCAAAAAGAAGAGGGTAACAGCAGAGAAGGAAAGAAGAAGAGAGAAAAGGAGGGTAAAAATGAAATGGTAAAAAGTGACTTTATAAGGGTTTAAGTCGGTCACGGGGTAGTCACATCAACCGTCACCTCCCACGAATTCCAACACGAGGAATTACTACCGTCACAGGTAGGTGACCGACCGTCAAATCGCAAAGGTCACCCACGCCACGTCATCACCATTCAAAACATACCACGTCATCAACTCAGACCACCCCCGTAGCGACACGTCATCCAAACAGAACAAAAAACTTGAAGTAATAGTTTGCTAAGTTTTTACAAAGACTTACCAAACTGGGGGACTTGAAGATACATGTCCGAGGCCGGACATGATTCCCAGGACGAACAAGACTCCACTTGGACGTACATCCGAATAATGTCCAACATCGAGAACCTCCGAAGACGAACCTCCATTCAAGTGCGTCTGGACGGATGATGTCATCTAAGTTGACTACTATAAATACCCCATCAAGTACAAAGCCAAGTACGATTTTCTGAACCTTCGTCCTTACTTTCTCTCTCTACTTTCTCTCTCTACCAATACTTATCCTCACGCCGGAGGGTGGTCGCAGAGAGGCCCTCCCATCTCTGCGGCGAGCCTAACGGTTCTCTGTTTTGCAGGACTGTTCCCCAAGTCTTCTCACAAGATCCAAACCCTCGTTTGCAGGCTTCGGCCTTAAGGCGATTCTTTGGTTCTTCAATCAATGGAAGAAGTGGAAAAATGAGTTGGATGGAGAAGAGAATGGTGAAAAATGGTGTTGAATTGTGTTTTTATAGAGAAAAGTTGATTTTTTATAAACAGCTAGTTCCAACGGATAGGAACGGCTATATTCCTCAATCAATGGAAGAAGTGGAAAAATGAGTTGGATGGAGAAAAGAATGGTGAAAAATGGTGTTGAATTGTGTTTTTATAGAGAAAAGTTGATTTCTTTTATAAACAGTTAGTTCCAACGGATAGGAACGGCTATATTCCTCAATCAATCACACTCAATCAATCGGTGACTACTCACCGCCCATCACCCTCACCGCTCACCGAATTGGAGCTGGCAACCGATCACCGATCAGTGAAGACCATTCCCCGAATGGTTCACCGCATCCACTCCATCCCCCCTTACAGCCTCAACACACGCGTATATATGTGTGTTCTATACTTTTTAGTTAATACACAACACAAGATCTCATAATTTTATTAGTTTCATAGTTTTTACTACAATTGAATTTATTAGTTTTCTCTAAAACTATTGATTTACCTTCAAGAAAAAAGAACAGCTCATATATAAAATATAAAATAAAATTAAAAGAATCCATAAAGTAGCAAATGGTCTGTGGTGGATTTTACTTTTTTTTTTCTTCAGCCAGACTCGTACATTGTATGACGCTAAACATGGTTCAACATGGGCTTGGGCCCTGACTCCCTACTTAGTACTTATCGTAAGGATCTTGCATACGCAACCGTCTCCGGAGTTACGGCCCCAGATCATTACACTTGCTAATAGCACTAGACACGGCCGGCCCTGAAGATGGGCGGAGAGGACCACCGGCCAGGACCCGATATTTCGAAGGCACGTTATTTTTAAAAAACCCCGATATTGTATATGTAAAAGTAAATAAATTAATAGGGTATACCCATATAAACACCAACATAGGACCACTTACAAAACTATTTTTATGGTTTAGATTAGTTATTAGCCCATTGGCATTAGGTTTAGACCTTTGGTGAACCCAATACCCAATTTCGTTAAGGTCTAAGGGTACGTTTTTTCAAGCTCGAACATGATACATGAATTCAGGGCCGGCCTTGGCACTAGATAATACTTACCCTCATGTTCCATATTCTTTATTGTACTTTCATCTATATCATTTTAGTAATTAAACTTAGGGGCTGTTTGGTAGCCTCTTAATTAGAGATGGGCATAATCGGGTATTTTTAAAACCCGGAACCGGTTCCAACCCGTACCCGGGTATGGATACAAATGAGTGGAACCGGGTTCTCTGTGAAACCGGGTCGGGTACAACCCGGGTACGTATCAATATATTCAGAACCGGGGTAACCGGTTTCGGGTACAATGGAACCGGGTCGGGTACTGGTGGAACCGGGTACGGGTTGTGTTTGGAACCGGGTTTTTGAGTATTTCAATACAATGGCAACGCTTTTTTGATGACCAACTTCGCCATCCTATCACGAGTTATCTTTTGTTCGTAGCGAAAAATCGTACCATCTTTTGAAAGTTGAACTTGACCGGGTGTCAAATCTTTTAGAGCTTTGCAATACTTTTTGGCATGCTTCGTTAAAGTGGAATTAGAGTCCTTGCCTAACAAGGAGCCACAATGCTTGCATTGGGCCTTTTGCGAACCATCGCTCATCTCGACTAAGTCCCAATTGCACCAAACTTCTATATTGCGGCTATGCGATAATGTTCCAACTACAAACGGAACATTTTGACCTTGTGGAACATTATTGACGGATGGGGAATTTGAGGTTTTAGAGTTCTTTGTAGCCATTGTATAAAAATATGTCAACAAGGAGAATAAATTGATAAAAGAAGAAAGAGGATTTGTGAATAAAAAAAGTGAAAAGTACACTCTATATATATTCTACCCGGTTCCAACGGTCAAAATCGGTTCCAACGGTCATAAAGGATTCGGTTCCAACGGTTATATTTTTCATTTGCTGTTTTTTATCCTTGATATTCGATTCCAACGGTAACTTCAAGTCTTGTTTGGGCTGACATTGACAATGGGCTTCAAGTCTTCAATTTAAC